>JAUELO010134156.1:0-28233 GCA_032357855.1 Amphibolips quercusostensackenii | reverse complement strand
ATAATTCTCTAACCAAAAAAGTGCATTTTTAGCTAAATGGTTGAATTTTTAACCAAAAAGATGAATTTTCAACCAATAAGGTGAATTTTCTAACGAAAAAAAAAAACAACGAATTTTCAGTTAAAAAAGATTAATTTTTAATAAAAAATTGAATAGTTAAATTTAAAAATTGAAACAAAAAATAATTTTTAACTAAAGAAATGAATATTCAACTGAAATTATAAATCTTCAATAAATGGATTTTCCACAAAAATTATTAACTTTTAGCTAAAAAAATGAATTTTCAACCAGATAATTGAATTTTTAACCAACAATAGATACATTTTCAACCAGAAATGAAATTTTTTTAATTACAGTAAAACAAAATTAATTTTTAACAAAAAACGCATTTTTAAACAAAATAGTTAAATTTTCAAGTACAAAAATCACATTTTAACCAAAAAGTTGAATTTTTAAGTAAAAAAGATAAGTTTTTAAACAAATATAAAACTGATAAATTTTCAGTTAAAAAAAATCAGTTTCAACCTAAAAAGAATGATTTTTGAACAAAATATTTCTAATTTCCACCAAAGAAGTTCATTTTCAATAAAAATGGTTAACCTTCAACTGGAAAATTTAATTTTCAACCAAAAATTGAAATTTTTAAACTAAAAAAAGGTACAATTTTAACCAAAAGATGGAATTTTTTAACTGAAATGAATCTTTAACTAATGAAATTAATTTTTAACAATTAATATCATTTTAACCAAAAAGATTAATTTGCAAACCTAAAAGATTAAATTTCTTAAAAGACATTTTAAATGAAAAAAGATACGTTTTAAACCGGAAGTGGAATTTTTTTAATTTTCAGTTTAAAAAATTGATTTTTAACAAAAAAAGTTAAATTTTTAACCAACGAAATAAATTTTTAACTAAGCTCATGAATCTTTGACCTAAAAGAATAATTTTCAACCAAATAAAACTGTTTGTAACAAAAAAGATGAATTAGTAACCAAGAAGATTAAATTTATACCAAAAGAAACGAATTTTTAACTATGCAAGATAAATTCTTAGCCAGAAATGGAATTATTCCATTTTCAGTTAAATAATTAATTTTTAGCAAGAGAAAAATTTTCAACAGCAACAAAAATCTAATTTTCAGAAGAAAAAATCAAATTTGAATAAAAAAACAAATTTTTAATTTAAAAAATTGATTTTTAACAAAATAGTTAAATTTTCAAATAAAGAAATTAATTTTGAATGAAAATAGATAAATTTCAAACTAGAAATAGAATGGCTAAATTTGTTGTTAATAAATTAATTTTTAACAAATAGAATCGCTAAATTCTTAGTTAAAATTATTTATTCACAATCAAACAATTAATTTTTAAAAAAGTTAAATTTTCAGCCAAAGAAATAGGTTTTTGACTAAAGTGATGGATCTTCAACCAAGATTAATAGGATGAAAGACATCTATTTCATTAGACGATAATAATTTCAAGAATTTCGTAATAATTTATAACAAAATTCTTATTATTTAATTAATTTGTAATTAAAATTTTTATAATAGTATTCATAATTTTTTTCCTCATAATAGCACAAAAAAGAATGAAATCCTGCCTCTAATAAGCCCAAGTTAAAAAGAAAATGTCAATTTTTAAAAAAATATTGCAAAAAACATAAAATAAGATGCTTTTGAAAAATTGAGATAACGAAAAGCCAAAATAAAATAAAAATTTTGATTATAACAAGATGTATTCTAATATTCTAAAAGCGTCGAAATTTGACATCATTATAACAATATCTTTTTTGGTCGACTGAGAAATCCCGAAAAATAAAATTCTCGACATTTTCAAATTCCTGAATTGGAAAATTCCAGAATAATTAAATTCCCGAATAGCCAAATTCCCGAACAGTTAATATTTTTATTAAAGAAACATCATTTGTAATGTTTAAAGTTTCTAAAATTACTGCTTGAACTTGAAATAACTATGATTGAGAAAAAAAAATTCATAAAGAAAAAAAAAATATTTTTTCAAGCATTGTTTTTTTAAATTTGAGCAATAATTTAAAGAATATTCAACATGAAAAATAATTTCAATTACAAATATTTGATTATTTTGGTCTTAATAATTAATATTTATAAAAAGTGTTTAATTGTTTAAGTTCAGGAATTTTCTGTCCAGATATTTTATACTTCGGAAATTTTCTGTCGGGAATTTTATTATCCGGCAATTTTCTGATTCGGGAATTTTTTTATTTGGAATTTTTTTAATTCGGGAATTTTATTATTCGAGAATTTTATGTTTCGGGATTCTTCAGCTGTCCCACCTTCTTGTTTAATTGGTATTTCCTTAAACTTGATTTCCGTAGACGTAGAATATTATTAACTTTTGTACTATTATGAGGGGAAAAAATATTACAAAAATAAGGCATTTATCAAAAGCTTAAAAAATAGGCGTATGGATAATTTCCGCCAGTACATCCTAAAAAAAATCATATCTGGTGTTATGGGGACAGGAAATCTTAAGTCGTAAAAAAAATAATCTGCAAGGCTTGCGTGATGGCGAGAAAGCTTTAAAGTACACGGAACCTCGGTTACTTTAAAAATAAAGAAAATCGCTGAAAGTATAGTTCACAGAAGAGGTTCACTTAAAAAGATTCCGGTAAAACACACATAAAAACAGATTTTTTCTTGTAGTTTTTCCATTTAAAGAAAATAATAATTTTTAATGAAAAATAAAAATTCTGAAAAACTACTTATTTTTTTAATTTATTTACTTTTAAGTTTATAACAATACGATTGTTAACCAAAGAAATAATTTTTTAATTAGAATGATAAATTTTCAAATTAAAAGATTGATCTTTAATCAAGAAAATTAATTTTTAACCAAATAGTAGCATTTTCATCCAAAAAGATGAATTTTTAACCAAAAAGATTAATTTTTGTACCAAAAAGATGAATTTCCAACTAAGGAAAATAAATTTCCAGCCAGAAATAAAATTGGTTCATTTTCAGATAAAATGGTTCAAAAATTCAAATGAATTAGCTTAATTTTCATCTAAAAATAGGTAAATTTTCAACAAACGAAAAAAAATTCTACTAAGGGTTAAATTTTTAACAACAAAAAAAGAATCGCTAAATTTTCAGTTACAAAAATGAATTTTCTACTAATTAATGAACTTTCAACAAAAAAATAAAATTTTTAACTAAGGAAATAAATTTATATACAAAAAGGTGAATCTTCAACGAAAAACATAGTTTTTCTAACTAAAAAGTTAAATTTTCAACAAACAAAATGAATTTTTAACCAAGAAGATTAATTTTCTTCTACACAGACAAAATTAATTTCTACAAAAAAAACAAGTTTTTAACATAATGATTAAATTTTCAACAACATAAATGAATTTAAAAAAAAGCTTAATTTTTAACAACAAATGGAATAGATTTATTTTCAGTTTAAAAATTCAATATTAAAAAAACAGAATTCTCTGACAAAATCATTAAACTAAAAAAGAAGAAATACATTTCAAACTAAAAAAATTAAGTTTTCAATAAGAAATAATAGAAAAAGTTTAATTTTTAACTAAAAAATAAATTTTTATCTAAAATCGTAAATGTTCAACAAAAAAGATGGATTTTTTAACTAAAAAGTTACATTTTTAACAAAGGAAATGCATTTTAAACCAAGAAGATTAATCTTCTTCCACAAAGACGATTTTTCAGCCAAGTACATAGCTTAATTTTCAAATAATAAAGATAAATTTTCAAACAAGAATGGGATGGTTAAATTTGTAGTCAAAAAATTAATTTCCACAAAAACAATTTTTTAACAAATTAATTCAACCTTTGGCAGAATAATTAAATTTGTAACAAAAGGAACTAAAGAAGAAACTAACTAACTAAACTGAAAAAGTAAGCTTAGCATCAAGAAATGGAATCGTTAAATTTTGATTAAAAAAATTAATTTCGCAAGAAACAATTTTAATTAAATTATCAATAAAAGAAATAAATTTCTAACTAAAAACATTAACTCTTTAACGAGTATTGTATTTGTTCAATTTTCAGTAACAAAAATTAATTTTCAACTAAATAATGAATTATTACCGAAAAAATATAATTTTTCATGAAATTAAATAAATTCACACCAAAGAAGATTAATTTTCTACTAAACAGACAAATTTTTAACAAATTATTTGAATTTTTTAATAAAAAAGATAAATTTTCGACCTAAAATAGAATAATTAAATTTTCAGGTGGAAAAATTAATTCTGACAAAAATCAGTTTTTTAACAAAATAATTAAAGTCTCAACAGAGAAATATAAATTTTAAACTAAAAAAGTTGAATTTTTAACCAAAAATTGAACAGTTTTATTTTCAGTTCGACAAAATTAATTTCAAAGGAAAAAAAAATTTGTTAACAAAAAAATTTAATTTTTAACAAAAGAAATAAATTTTTAACCAAAAAGATTAATTTTCTCTCATACGAAAAAATTCCCAACCAAAAATGAAATAGTTAAATTTTTAGTTGGAAAAATTAATTTCCACAAAACAAACTTTTGTAACAAAATAATTAAATCTGTAACAAAAAAATGAATGTTGTACTAAGAAAGCTAAATTTTCAACAAGAAATAAAATGGTTAAATCTTGAATTGAAAGATTATGAAAAATCACAATTTTTCAACAAAATAATTAAATTTTCAACAAAGAAAATAAATTTCGAACTAAAAAGGTTGAATTTACAACCAGAAATGGAATTGCTAAATTTTCATTTGCGAAAATTAATTTTTATCCAGAGAAACGAATTTTTTATCTAAAATGGCGAATCTTTATGAAAAAAAATAGATTTTTAAACCAAAAGGTTAATTTTCCACAAACGAAATATATTTTCAACCAAGGAGATTAATTTCCTACTACACAGACGAAGTTTCAACCAATTATTCGCACTTTGAAATAAGAAAGATGAATTTTTAACCAAAAATGGAATAGTTAAATTTTGAGCCTGAAAAAATATTTAAAAATTAACAAAATGATTTAATTTTCTACAAAAGAAACGAATGTTGAACCAAAAAATTTAAATTTTCAACAAGAAATAGAGTTGCTAAAATTTCAGTTCCAAGAATTAATTTGCAACCAAATAACAAATTTTTAGCAAAAGTGTGAAGTTTTCAACCAGAGAAATGAATCCTTAACTAAAATGGTGAATCTTCAACCAGGAAGATGGATTTTTTATTTTAAAAGTTAAATTCATAACTAAAATAAGATCAGTTTTCAACCCAAAACGGAATTGTAAAATTTTTAATTGTAAAAATTACTTTCCAGAAAAAACCACATTTTTAACAAAATAGTTAAATCTCTAACCAAAGAAATAAAATTTTAACTTGAATGGTGAATCTTCATCCAAATAGGTGGATTTTTCACTTAAAATCTTAATTCTTTACTAAAAACGGTACTTCTCCACCAGAAATAAAATGATTAAATTTTCATGTAAAAAAATTAAATTGCATCCTGATAATGAATTTTAAACAAAAAAGTTAAATTTTCAACCAGGAAAATGATTTGTAAACTAAAGTGATAAATTTTCAAACAAGAAGAGTGATTTTTAACTAAATTATATCACTTTTAACAAAAAAAAAAGAATTTCCAAATAAAATTTTTCAGCTTTCGGTTTATAAATGTATTTTTGAGAAAAAAATGCATTTCTGAAGAAAATAGTTTAATTTTAATCCAAAGAAATGAATTTATAATGAAAGTTATTAACCCTTAACTGAAAAATAAAATAATTTTAAACCAAACAGTTGAATTTTGAACTAAAATTAGTTAAATTTTTAACAAAAGATATGAATTTTAAACTAAGAAGATGAATATTCAACCAAAAAGTTAAATATTCAACCAAGAAGATTAATTTTCTACTCAAAAAGACAAATTTAAAACTAAAAAGATAAATTTTCAACCATAAGAGGAATTTTTCAATTATTAGTTTAAAAACTTAATTAAAAAAAAAAATTAGTTGAATTTCTAACTTAAGAAATTAATTTTTAAAAAACATCATCAGACTTTAAATTAAAGAAATAATTTTCAAGCAAATAGTTAAATTTTAAACAAAAGAAATAAATTTTCTAATAAAAAAATGACTTTTCAACAAAGAAGATTAATTTTTTACTACAAAGACGAATTTTCAACTAAAAAACATAAATTTTTAACCAAAAATAAAATTGTTTAATGTTCAGTTTAGAAAATTAATTTTCAGTTCCAAAAATTAATTTTCAGTTGAAAAAATTAATTTTCAACTAAAAAGAAGCATTTGTCACAAAATGATTAAATTTTCAACCAAAAAAAAAAGAATTTTAAGAAAAAAAAAATATTGACCTTCAGCTGAACAAAAATACAAATAAAATAGTTGAATTTTCAACTGAAAACAGTTTAATTTTCAACAAACAAAATACATTTCCAACAAAAAATAGAATAGTTTAATTTTGATAAAAAAAAATTAATTTTCGAAAAAGCGCATTTCTTGGCAAAATAGTTAAATTTTAAAATCAAGGAAGTGAACTTTGAAGTCAAATTGTAAATCTTTAATCTTAAATATGAAAGTTTAACAAGAAAATTTATTAAAAAAATTAATCAAAAGAAAATTAATTTACGAACAAATATGTAGTTGAATTTTCAACTAAATCCATGTATCTATAAACAAAACATTATTTTTATTTTAGAAAGTAGTTCTACTTAACATCAAGCAGTCGATTTTCAACCTAAAAAAAAAATAATCAAAAAAACATTTTATAGGTAATATTTGATCTAAAAACTGTTTTAATTGAAAATTAAAAATAGTTGAATTCAACTAAAATGGAATCGATTTTTAACAAAAATGTAGAATCCTCAACCAAAACAGATTAATTTTCAACCTGAGAGTTGCATTTTTCGCCAAAAAGAATAAATTTCTAATCAAGAAGATTAATTAACTACAAAAAAAATCGAATTTTTAAAAGAAAAATTGATTCTGCAACTAAAAAAAAAAAAAAAAATTTACAAAATATTAGAACAAATAAAAATAAAATAAATAAAAATTAATATTAGATTTTATTATGTTTTCAACCAAAATGATAAATTTGTAGTAAAAATGATGAACCTTAAAAAATTAATTTTGAATTAGAAAGATGAACCTTTAAAAAATGAATTTTTAAGAAAATCTTTCAAAATTTAACCAAATACTTGAATTCTTAACTAAAAAAAAGAGTGGTAAATTGATAAGTTAAATTTTTAACTAAAAGAGATAAATTTGTAAACAAATATAGAAAAGTTTAATTTTTATTAAAAAACACTGATAATAAAACTTTTTGCAACGACAAATTGTTATAAGCAATAATTTTTTCTTTATTCATTCAGTCGTTGGAAAAATCGGATTCAGCGACCCTAAAACTGTGTAGACGTAAACGTGCAGACGTTTTTTCGTGTGCCTGACCATAGCCATACGAAAAAAAGTATTGTCCACTAGACGATACAAACATTTTTATACGTTTTTGGGGTCGCTGAATCCGAATCCAGGGTTGATTTGAATCAGTCAGATCGCATTTACTTCCTAACCTAGAAAGAATTGAAAAGTTCTAATTTTTATCACTTTTTTGAGAATAGGATCCAAATTTGATGTGATCGAGTCAAACCAACCGGGGATTCGGATTCAATGACCCCAAAAGCGTATAGACGTAAGCTTATTGACAAACATTTTTATACGTTTTTGGTGTCGCTGCATCCAAATCCGGAGTTGGCTAGAGGCGGCCAGATCGCACTTTGCTCTTAACCTCAGAAAACTAACAAAAAGTTTCAACTTTCATCACTTTTTAAGGTGAGGAAGGAAATGTGATTTAAACGAGTTGAACCAACCATGTATTTGGATTCAGCGACTCTTAAAACCTATAGAAATTCTTGTCCCGTTTGGTAGACAAGACTTTTTATTTTCGTGTTGCTGTGTACCGACACACACCAATAAAACTTTTAGACGTGTACGTCTGTATATTTTTTGAGTCGCTGAATTCGAATCTGGGGTTGTTTTGACTCGGTCACATCGCATTTTGGTTTTAAGTTTAAAAAAGTGAGGAGAGTTGAAATTTTGTTCACTTTTTTGGATTTTGAGCAAAATGCGATATAATAAAATCAAACTTACCCTAGTTTCAGATTCAGCGACCCCAAAAACGTATAGACGTAAATGTACAGACGTTTTTTCGAGTGCCTGTGCATAGCCACATGTCTCGGTCTCGGTCTCGGTCAAATCGCACTTTGTTCTTAACTTTAATAAAGTGATGAAAAACTTTTAACTTCCATCACTTCTCTCAAGTAAGGTACGAAATGTGACCTGACCAAGTTAAACCCACCCTGGATTCGGATTTAGCGACCCCAAGACCGTGTAGAAATGCTTGTCTCGTTTGGTGGACAAGAATTTTGATTTTTCGGGGCTGTGCAAAGACACACGAAAAAACGTTTATACTTTTGCGTCTGTATATTTTTGGGGTCGGTGAATCCAAATCCAAAGTTGACTTGACTTAGGCACATCGCATTTTGCTTCTAACTCTAAATAAGTAAGCAAAAATGAATTTTTTTTATGTAGAGCAAAATTCGATATAATAAAATCAAACTTACCGTGGGTTCAGATTCAGCGACCCCAAAACCGTATAGACGTAAAAGTACATACGTTTTTTCGTGTGCATGTGCATAGCCACACGGAAATAAAATTCTTGTACACTAGATGATACAAATATTTATATGTTTTTGAGGTCGCTGAATCCAAATCCAGGGTTGGTTTGACTCGGTCAGATCGCACTTTGTTCTCAACCTTAAAAAAAGTAACAAAATTTTCAGCTTTCATCACTTTTTTAAGGTAAGGAACAAAATGTGCTTTGAACAAGTCAAACCAACCCCGAATTTGGATCCAGCGATCCTAAAAACGTATAGAAATGCTCGTCTCGTTTGGTGGACAAGACTTTTTATTTTCTTGTGTCTATGCACAGGCATACGAAAAAACGTTTATACGTTTACGTCTGTATATTTTTGGGGTCGCTGAATTCGAATTCGGGGTTGTTTTGACTCGGTTACATCATTTTGCTCCTAACTTAAAAAAATGAATAAAAGTTGAAACTTTTTTTACTTTTTTAGATTCGGAGCGATATGCGACTTAACCAAACCAAACCAATGCTGGTTTTGCATTTAGCGATCCTAAAAACGTGTAGAAGTAAACGTACAGGCGTTTCCTCGTGTGCCTGTGCATAGCCACACGAAAATGAAAAGTCTTGTCCACTAGACGATACAAACATTTCTATACGTTTTCGGGGTCGCTGGATCCGAATACGTGGTTTGTTTAAATCGGTCAGATCGCACTTCATTTTTAACCTCAAAAAAGTGACAAAAAACTTTTATCTTTCATCACTTTTTTGAGGTGAGGTACGAAATGTGACCTGACTGAGTCAAACTAACCTTGGAATCGGATTCAGCAACCCCAAAACCGTGTAGAACAGCTTGTCTTGTCTGGTGGCAAAAAATTTTTATTTTTATATGTCTCTGCACAGGCACACAAACAACTGTTTATACGCTTACGTCTGTATTTTTTTGGGGACGCTGAAATTGAATCTAGGGTTGGTTTGACTTAAGTAAATCGCATTTTGTTCCTAACCTCAAAAAGTGATAGAAGTCAAAATTTTCTGTAACTCTCTCGAGGCTAGGAACAAAATGTGTTGTGGCTGAATTGAATCAACCCTGGATTCGGATTCAGCGACCCTAAAAACGTATAAAAAATTTTTGTCTTGTCTTGTAAACAAGACCTTTTTTCGTGTGCCTGTGTGATTTTTTTCCCAAATCTTCTGGGTGCAAAATATTATTTTAAAAAAATATTGCTTGAGAAATTTGTTTGAAAAAAAACTGTAGTGCATTAGTTTCTTGTTTAAATTTTTTTTACAAAAATCGTTGTAAGTTACTATTAGCATGGTATTTTGTCATGGAAAATTGCCATACATTAAAAGTTTATAAACAATTTATAAATTCTCAAACAATTTTTTAATTTATTAAGGCCCACGGGTAGACCTGGAGACATAGCAAAAAAATTATCATCAGAATGAGAGTATTTTATGAAAATACGACTTTTTATGAAAAAATGTCTGATGTTTTGATTGTTCAAACAAAATTTTTAAAATAAATTGTTCAAATATAAAATTAAAAAAATAACTGATTATATCATTAAATTCCAAATTTTTAAACTTTTTTACAAATCTTATTGTAAACAAATCTGTTTTTTCTGCACTCGCCCATTTTTTATTTTAAATTTTATCATAAATTTGTTAGAATACTTTTAATTTTTCACTTTAAGTATATAACAAAAAAAAATCAGATTAGAAAATTCTTTACACCAATGAAAAGACATTTAAATGTAAGCTTTTCCAAAAACACAAGACCCTTCATTAACAAATTATTATCTTATGAACTATGGATCGCAAAGAGTTCAAATAGCGATCATTTTAAAGGTTTTTTTATGCCTTATAAATTGAGTTCTATGCACTTCTTACTAATTTCATAACTGGAAGCCAAAACTTCAGTTTTTTCGGTTTTCACAGATTTATGTTCGTAAAAAATATGAATATTGATAGGCAATTTCGGGTTAACGGAATTCATAAAGAATAGAAAATATCGTCTGGTAATGACGCATATAGTAAAGGCAGTATACAAAAACGCTTGCGGTTGCTTGGAAGAAAAATTTCCTTCAATTTTTTACGTTTTTTTATTTTATTCCAAATGACTTCGACAAAACTCAATTACAAATATAATTGAGAAGCGAAATTGGATCCAATTTCCTCGAATAAAAAAAAAGTTTAACAAAAGCAAACAATTTTTCAGCGGGTCTTTTTTAATCAAAGATATCAATCAAAGCACGTTATTCTTAAATCCATTTAAAATTCTATTGATTACGTACGTTCTCTGAGGCTGTAAAGATTTTGCTATTAAAAAATAATAAAAAATAATAGAATTAAAACAAAATTTTATCTGGATTACAAATTTTTTAAAATTTGCAAAGAACTTGTTTTTTAGACCAAGTTTAATGCCCTTTTTATGTAAAACAATTAATTAGTCAACCCTGACTCTTCGGTCCTCCTTCCCCAAAGTTTTCCTTTACCACTTCTTTATCCCCTCGCTTTCACATCTAACACCCTCTCCCCCTTCCACTCCCCTTCCGATCCCATTCAATGCCTCCCTTCACCAACTTTAACTTCCCCACCCCTACTCGCAGTAATTTCTAAGAACTTCCCCTACTTCCCCATTCCTCATTCACCCTCGCTTGCCCAATTTTTTCTTATTTTTCTTACTTTGTATCCCTCATTTTACCGCACTTTCTATTTTTCCATTAAGTGCACGTACTTTTCCGCCTTTACTTTCTTCTCACTTTACCTATACTTTCCTTCTAGTTGCCACCACTTACTTTTCCCTTACTTCCCCTACTTCCCCCATTTACCTAATTTTACTCTTCAAGTTCCCCAAAATGCATCTACCTCCTCCATATTTCACAGCTAACACAACTTCTTTCTCACTCCCTTTACTCTCTCCTACTACTTCTACCCTTATTTTCTTTTTCACACCTACTAACCATCTTTTCATTTTACTTAGCCCTGGTTCCCTTTTCTTTCCTTAACATCTCCCTACTAATTCCTCCTTACTTCCCATCCCTAAAATTCCCTTGCTCTCTCCTCTTACTGTGATTTCTAATTATTTCGCCTACTTTTACTTTTCGTTGATTCACGGTTTCCCTACTACCTCTTATTTTTATAAATTTCTTCCACTTTTTATTCCTTATTTTTCCTATAGCTCCTCATTTTCTCACACTTCCTCTACTTTCCCTACTTTCCTTCTCTAGCACTCACTTCCTCTCTTTAAATAACCATCATTTCGAATAACTCCTCTCACTTTCCTATACTTTTTTTATACTTCCCTCTTTATTGTTTCATACTTTCCTGATTGTTTCCCCCTCCCCTTACGTTCCTTACTTTTTCATTTACCTGATTCACCTGCCCACATTTCCCCTCAATGCACCTACTTCTTCCATATCCTACCGCTAAACCAACTTCTCTCTTATTCTCCCTAATTATCCCTACTACTTCTCTCCTCATTTTCTCTGCCACACCTACTAACCATCCTCTCATTTCCCTTTACTCTCGTTTGTCCTCATTTCCCTTCACGTCTTCTTTACTTATTCTTCCTCACTTCACTTCCCCTCTCCTACTCACTATCATTACCAATCTTTTTGCTTACTTTTCCTCCTTATTTATCTACGCTTTCCCTACTACTCCTTATTTTTCTAAATTTCTCTCACTTCTTATTTCTCATTTCTCCCATAACTCCTCATTTCCTTACACTTCCCCTACTTCTGTACAATTTTTGAGCTAATTTTTTATCATTTCAAAGTTTCTTTATATCTCCTGAGCTTTCTCTTTCTATAGTCTTGTAAGCTTTTAATATTGCAAAATGTTTCTTTGAAATCTTCTTACTTTCTATTTCGAAAATTTAGAACATTTTTTTGAACTTTTCAGTTTCCTCTTAAAATTCATGTTTCATAATGAAAAATTATTTGATATTCTTATATTGTTAAAGTCCCAACAAGTTACAAAAATTGTATAAAAAACTTCCAGATGCTTTTGCGACATATATCGGAAGTTTTAAAATTAAAAATTAATTTCTTAAAATATAACCTGAATCATTCAAAACTTGCAGAGAACTCTTGTTGTCGGTAAAAGTATTTTTTTTATACCGAAAATTTTTCATTACTCTTACCAACAGTAAGATATTCCAAATTTTTTCCCATGATTGTATTTTTTTAAGTGTGAAAAAATGTATGACTATATCTGAACAGCAAAATGTTAGGAACAAAATTATTTCCTAACATTAAAAAATCATGTTATATCCAAATTTAATCTTTTTATCAGTAACGATTCGCCTCCCCCGTCCCTAATTTCTTTCCTTACTACTTTCTCCTCTCCTTGCTATTCTAGATAACACTTCGCTTCCCCTATTTCCTATCTCCAGAACTCACTACCCCTCTTCTACTCACCATCATTTCTGATAACTTTCTGCCACTTCCTCAACTTTCCCACTCTTTATTTACACTCGCTTCCCCTGCCAACCATTTTTCATAATTTTTCCTACTACCTAACCCTCATTTCTCCTTTTTTTCTCTAATTCTATTTATTTCACGTTCTTTCGCGCCCCTATTGTTTTCTCACTTTTTTTATTTTTCCTCATTCTCGCACTTTCTCTTCCCTAACTTGTTAATACTTCTATTTTTATTTTTCCCATACTTTCCTTCTCGTTTTCCCCACTTTTCACTTCCTCTACTTTTTTTATTTTTCTACTTTCCCTCCTCAAATTTCTCTTCAGTGCACCTACTTCCTCCATATTTCACCGCTAACCTAGCTCCTCTTTCGTTCCCCCTAATTCTCCCTACTACTTCTCCCCTCATATCCCCTGCTGCACCTACTGAACATCCTCTTATTTTCCTTAGCCCTGTTTCTCTTAATTTTCCTTCACATCTTCTCTACTTATTTCTCATCACTTCTTCTACCATGCTCATAATTATTTCTGATCATTTCGTCTACTTTTCCTCCTTATTTATCAACGCTTCCCCTACTACCCCTAACTTCCCTAATTTCTTCTACTTCTCATTACTTGTTTTTCCCATGACATATTTCTTTACACTTCCCCTACTTCTGTAAAAGTTTTAAATTAATTTTGAATCATTTCAAAATTTCGAGATATCTCTTAAAGTTACTCAAATTTTTTCTATAGTTTTTTAATCTTCTAATATTACAAAATCTTTCCTTTGAATATTCTACATTCTTTTTCGAAATTTTAGAAAATGTCTTAAATCACTTTTCAGTTTTCTCTCAGAATTAATTTTAAAAAATAAAAAATCATTTGTCACCCTTCGAAATGATTAGGTTTTTCTCACCATTGCCAACAGTAAGATATTCTAAATTTTTTTCCTATAATTTGATCGTATTATGTCTCTTTGATAGTGTCAAAAAATGTATGGATATAGTGAAGCAGCAAAATGTTGGAACGGAATTATTTCCTGATATTAAAAAATTATTAAAATTAAATTTTACCTTTTATCAATAATTACTTGCCTCTTCCGTCTCAAATCCTTTTCTTTACTACTTCCACCTCTCCTCGATATTCCAGATAATACTCTACTTTCTCTACGTCCCTTATCTAGTACTCACTACTCCTCTGCTACTTATTGTCATTTCTAATAACTTCCTATCACTTCCTCTACTTTCCTACTCTTCATTTACACTTGCTCCCACTACCACCATTTTCCTTAATTCTGCCTACTTCTCATCCCTTATTTCGCCTTACTTTCTCTATTTCCATCAATTTCACGTTCTTTCCCGCGCCCACATTCTTCTCACTTATTCTATTTCTCGTCATCCCCTTACTTTCCCTCACCTAATTTTACCATACTTTCATCTTTATTTCCCCTGATTTCCCTTCTTTTTTCCCCTACGTCATCTCTCTTAACTTCTTTTAATGTCCTTTTTTCCCTACTTTCTTTCTTTAAATTTCCCTTCAATGCACCTACTTCCTCCATATTCTATCGCTAACCCAACTCCTCTCTCATTCCCCTAATTTTTTCTACCACTCCTTCCCTTATTTTCCCTGCTATACCTACTAATCATACTCCTATTTTCCTTAGTCCCTTTTCCCTTTATTTCCCTTCACATCTCCTCTACTCATTTTCGCTCACTTTTTCTTCCTTTATTTCTTTCACTTCCTCTCCTTGAAAAAAGTACTATGGACGAAAGTATTGACGGATGGACACTCGACCCGCTCACTTTCTCTTCCTTAATTTGTGAATTCTTTCATTTTTATTGCCTTATACTTTCCTTCTCGTTTTCGAACAAAATTATTTCCTATTATTAAAAAATCATTAACAATTATATTTCATCTTTTATCAATAACCGTTCGCCTGCGCCCTCTCAAATTCTTTTCTTCACTACTTTCACGTCTCCTTGCTATTTCAGATAATACTCTACTTTCCCTTTTTTCCTTATTTTGCACTCACTACTCCTCTCCTGTTCACCATCATTTCTGATAACTTTTCATTACTTTTCCTACTTTTTCACTCCTGATGTACACTTGCTTCTACTACCACTTTTTTCCTTCATTTTTCCCACTTCTCATCCCTCATTTTCCCTCACTTTCTCTATTTCCATCAATTTCACGTACCCTCTTTATTTTCTTTCCCATAACTTTTCCCATTTCACTACTTTCTCTCTCCTTATTTCCCCTAAGTGCACCTACTCTCTCCATATCTCACCGCAAACTCAACTCCTCTCTTTAATCACCTTATTTTTCATGCAACTTCTTTCCTTATTTTCCCTGCCACACCTAATATCAAGCTTCTTATTTTTTTACCTTGCGTTTCTCTTTATTTTACCTTGTATCTTCTACACTCATTTCCCATCACTTCTTAACCCTAACCATTACCTCCTCTCCCCTACTCACCATCATTTCAAATCATTTCGCTTACTCATACTCCTCGTTTATCCACGGTTTCCTTACTACCTCTTATTTTCCCAAATTTTTCCCACATCTCATTCCTCATTTTCGCCATAACTCCTCATTTCCTCACATTTGCACTACTTCTGTGCAGGTCGTGAATTGATTTTAAATCATTAAAAAAATTTTGAAAATCTTTTAAACTGACTTAAATTTTTTCTGCAGTTTTGTAATTTTCCAAAATTGCAAAATCTTTCTTTAAAATGTGCTACATTCTTTTTCGAAATTTTAGAAAATTTTTTCGAATCACTTCTTAGATTTCTTTTGAACCTTATTCTTCAAAATAAAAAAGTCATTTGATATTCTTTAAAACAAATAAGTTTTTCTAAGATTGTCAAAGATCCAAAATTAAAAAATCACTTATCAATAACCACTTGCCTCCCTTCTCCCCAATTCCTTCTTTCACTACTTTCTCTTCTCCTCCTATCTTAGATAACATTCCCCTTCCCTTACTTTCTTTTTCTAGCACTCACATCCTTTCTCCTACTCAATTTGTAACTCCCCTCCACTCCCCCTACATTCTCAAATATCATTAACTCTCGCTTCTTCTACTCTCCATTTTTCCTATTTTTCTCTACTTCTTATTCCTCATTTACTCTTACATTCTCTATTTTCATCCATTTAACGTACTTTCCTGCCCCTACTTTCCCTCATCCCCTCACTTTCCATTCCCTAACTTCACCATACTTTTTTCTTTATTTCCCCATACTTCTCTTCTTGTTTTTTCTACTCTCCCTTCTTACATTTGCCGTTAATAGACTTACTTTCTCCTTATCCTACCTATATCGCAACTCCTCTCTTGTTCCTCCTAATTTTTTCTACTACTTCTTTCCTCATTCCCTCTGCTACACCTACTAACCTTTTATTTACTCTCATCTTGATTCTCTCCTTTTCCTTACCCTCATTTCCCTTTATTTACCTTCAAATCTCCTCTACTTATTTCCCCTCACTTTCCCTTCCCACATTTCCCTTCACTTCCTCTCCTTGAAAAAAGTATTGTGGACGGAAGTATTGACGGATAAATGGACACCCGACCGAAACTATACGGGTTTATGCCCAGTGCTACAAAACCTAAAATAGGGGAAAGGGGAAATTTCTTGAAAAAAATTGAAAAAAAGAATTCTTAAAAAATGGGGGAAAGAGAAAAGTAGGTTAAAAAGAGTCTGAAGTCTGTAATTTGCACCCATAAAATAAATTGTAAAAAAATATTCCTTACTCGAATGAAGTCGTTTAATATTCCTTTATTTAACAATATTGTATATTCAAACATGAGTATTCGCTTTATCGTCTAAACATTCTTGTTTAGAGGAGCAACGTAATCCCCAAAATTGGTCCACGTGTGGTTCCATAAATTCGGATCAGCTCTCTTGTCCAGAGGAAGATTACCAGGAGGTAACGCTGTTGCTCTGTATTTCTCCAACTCCTCTTTAAGCTGTTTAACTATTTCCGGATGACTGAAAAAATAATTTGATTATTATTATTAAAATGAGCACAATTGCGAATTATAAAAAAAAATATTTTCATATTTTTTAAATAAAACTTTTTTTGGGACGAGAGTGAATAAAAAAAACGACTGACCGTACGATCGGGCAGGGTCTGTATCAAGAAATCTCTTTTCCTCTTTCAACCTTTTCCCTTTTTCCCTTTTCACCTTTCTCGGTTTCTTTTTTTACATTTCCCCTATCTCTTTTCGCATTTTTCTTTTTTCCTTTTCCACTTTCCCTTCACCTGAGTAAAATTTTTTTTTAAACGGGAGTAAATTGATAAAAAGCAGGCGACCTAGCGACCGTACGACCGGACTGGGTATGGATCAAGCAATCTCTGTCTCTCTTTTACTATTCTACTTTTCCTTTTTCCTTTTTCCTTTTTTCCTTTTCCCCTTTTTCTTTTCCCCTTTACATTTTCCACTTTTTCTTTCCCCTTTTCCTTTTTCCTTTCCCTTCCCCCTTTTTCCTTTTTCTTCTTTATCCTTTTCCCCTTTTTTCTTTTCTCCTTTTCCCCTCTTCCCTTTTCCCTTTCGTAAATATAAATAATAATAAAACTGAAAACGAAAAACAAAAATTTGAACAAAATATTATAATTGAATCCTAAATCAAATTTTTCTTTACCCTTTTCCCTTTTTCTTCTTTACCCGTTTCTCCTTTCTTCTTTTCTCCTTTTCTCCTCTTTCCTTTTCTTTTTTGTAAATATAAATAATAAAAAAATTGAAAACGAAAAAGACAAGTTTTGAACAAAATATTATCGTTGAATCCTCAATCAAGTAGATGAGTTTCAAGTCAAAAAAGATTAATTTCAAACAAAATATTTAAATTTTCAACTAACAAAGATATTTTATTACCAAAAATGGAATTGTAAAATTTTTAGTCAATTCAATTATTTTTTAATTCACCCAGTTTAACAAAAAAATTATCAATTTCTAACCAAATAGGTGAAATTCTACCAAAAAGAAAAAATTGTGACAAACAAGTGTATTTTTCTAAAAAAAAAAATAATTTTTAACAAAATAAATTTTCTACAAAACAGCTAAATTAACAACTTATAAAGGATAACTTTTCAACTAAAAATGGAATATTATTTTTCAAATAACATTTATTTTCAACAAAAACAGAATAATTTTCAACAAACAAAAAACTTTTAACCAAAGAAGTAAATCTGTAAAAAAAAAAAATTTTTAACAAAGTAGTATAATTTTTAACCACGTAGTTGAATTTCCAACAAAAAAGACGATTTTCAAGAAAAATGTTGTTATTTAAATTAAAAAAGGTAGTTTATCTGCAGCACAGTTGAATTTTCAAGCTAAGAAGGTGAATTTCTAACCAAACAGTACAATCTTGAACCTGGAAATATAAATTTTCAACAAACAAATAAAAAAATGAATTTTCAGAAAATTAAAATAAACTTTTTCTTAAAGTAGTTTAGCTTTAAAATAAGTAATTGATTTTTCCAGTAAAAATACAAATCTCAAGGAAAAATATAATAGTTGTTTTTTTAAATAAAACTGAATTAAATTGAAAATAAAAACAATTAAACTAAGCCTAAAGAAACGAATTTTCAACAAAATACTCAAATAATCAACTAAATAGATCAATTTTCAATTAAAAAAGATAAATTCCAAACCAAATAGTTTAATTTCCAACTAAAAAAGATATTTAAAATAATATATATAATCGTCGAATTTTCAGTTTTAAAAATTAATTCTACAAATAACTTATAAACAATAACTTTGAAGCTAAACGTAGATTGCTTAAATTTTCAACAATAAAGAATTAATTTTTAACCAGAAAAAAACTGATTATCAATTTTCAATCAAGTAGTTGAATCTTCAAAAAAGGAAATAAATTATTAATTAAAAAAGTTAAAATTTACATCAAGAAGGTTAATTCTATGCTAAACAAGATTAATTTTTAACAGAATTATTTAATTTTGATGCCAAGACACGAATGATTTACAAGAGTGTCGAATTTTCAACCCAATTTTTAGAAGGGAATTTTCCAAAAAAATGGTTGAATTTTCATAAAAATTGTTTAATTTTGAAGGATATAGTTTATTTTATTAAATTTGATTTTAAAATATCCCTCTTTCACTTCAGACAAAACATAAAAACCAAAATTGCCGACATTCTTACTCAATAAAAATCTTTGAGATAAAAGATGTCTCTTTCTCAATTCAAAAAAAGTTAATAGACTAAATTTCCTTTTTGTCAAGCTTAATAGAAATTTAGCTTTATCAGAAATTAAGATTGAAAAAAAAAACATTTTTAGAAAATAAACATCGTAAGAATTTTGAATTTTAAATTGAATAATTTCGTACTTAAAAGTATTACAAATTGGAATTTTTAAACTCGAAATAATTTCAAATTGTACTCATTAAAAACTAGTTGCATAATTTTACAATTATTATAAAGTTTATGACAATCTAAGTGATATGAAAAGGTTTTCTATCATAAATTGAACAAATTTTTTCCAATTTTTTCGAGAAGGATCGATCATTTTTCAGAAATACACTCAACTTCTGATATTAGACTGCTTTTGGGCATAGCTTGCCTTGGCCTTGATCCTAAATCGGGGAATCGAAACTTGAGCAGGCAGGGCCGCATGAACCATTTTTGTTAGATTTTGACGCATGATGCAATCTGATGCAACTAATGCGCTAAGAGTACGGTCCTCGAGCAGTATGTCACGCTTGACTAAGCACATCTTCTCTTTCGGCCCCGAGGCTTCTCTCATCACAAAATTTCGAAAAACATTAGTTCTAAGAATATCGTAAAGCGGAGGGTCTTATATCGGAGATTGAGTGTTCACGATCTGTGCAGAACCACTGAGAAAAATATGTGTCTTGGACTAAAGAAACTGTTTCTGTACCATAATTTTTGTTATAAAACCAAAAATAACTTCAGAATGAAGAAAATAATATTAAATTAAAGAAAAATTTCCATTGGAACATAAAACCATTTTTTTTAATCGAAAAAATTTCTTTGACTGAAAAGTAAGGCCACGCAGCAGAAGTAAAACTTTCATGCATTAAATTTGACATTTTTCGTAAGAAATCATCATGAGTCTTGAGAAAATCGCATAGTAAGGGAGACTCAAAAAAACAGTGACGGGAAAAGTAGAAGAGGGAATAGGGAAAGGGGGAAAGTTAGAGAGAGAGAGAGACAGAGAGATTTCTCGATCCAGGCCCTGCCTCGTCGTGCGGTCGTGTGGTCGTGCAGTCGTGTGATCGTGCGGTCGCGTGGTCGTGCGGTCGCGCGGTCGTCCGTTTTTTTTAATTCACTCTCATCGCAAAAAAAGTTTCACGTCACAAATTTCGTTAAAATCAAATTAAAAATAGAAAACTTACAGGTCTGATAGATCATTTTGTTCGCAATAATCTTCAGCAATGTTTACAAGACAAGGCCTTTTTAAGGCCCAACATTCAGGAAGATAATGGTTTTTTTCTAGACATTTAGGCAGGGTAGCTTCATTGCGAAGATTTTTTATCACCTCTACTGTCAGGTTCATTCCAATTTTTTTAACAGCATTACCAGCCACATCCTTAATTATGTCTTCTTCATTATATTTGGATTTTCTTCCATCTGGGCCGTAATGTCCATCATAAGTCCCATTGTATGTTGCTCCTATTAATAGACATTTAATAACTTTTGATAGTTTATTATTGAATTTTTTAATAATTTTAATTCAAGTGAGTGAAAAGTTATTGCAGGAATCACAACGCAAAAGGAGCTTCAAAAAAGGGGAAATAGAGTAATTATTTCACGAAAAAGGGGGAAAATAGGGAAAAGATTACAAATTTATTCTTACATGGAATGAATCCATTTTAAATTAAGCAGAGTCTACATCTGGAATCACAGAATCTGTTGGTTACAAAATATGTTATTTCTCAGAAAAAAATTAGGCTTTACGTATCTTTCTGATTTAGGGAAAAAGTTTTCTGCGATGACACATTTAAATTTTATGCTGAAAAATTCTTAAATTTTATAAATTGCTGAAATTCCCTAAATTCCTTGAATTCTCTAAATTCCTTGCATTTTCTGAATTTCTTGAATTCCCTAAATTCATTAAACTCTTTCAATTCCATGAATTCTATTAATTCTCTGAAGTATTTCAATATGCGGAATTCTCTAAATTCCCTAAAATCTTTAAATTCCCTGAAATACTTGAATTCCTTACATTTTCTGAATTCCTTAAATTTCCTAAATTTTCTGAATTCCCAAAATTACCTACATGCTGTGAATTCCTGAAATTCTCCAAATTCCCTAAAATTATTTGAATTCGCATTAGTTTTCAAATACTTAAAAATTTATGAATATTTTAAATTTCCTACATTTCTTCATTATTTAGAATTCTTGGAATTCCTTCGATTCTCTGAATTTATTGAATTCTCTAAGTTCCTTAAATATCCTGAATGCTCTGAAATCTCCGAAATTATTTGAATTCCCTAAAATACTTCAATGTCCTAAATTTCCTAAATATTCCGAATTCCTTAAGTATTCCAAATTTTTAAAATGCCTTCCCCTTTCTGAATTCACTGGATTCTCTAAATTCCTTGGATTGCCTGAACGCTGTGATATCACAAACATTATCTCAATTCTCTGAAATTCTTGAAAGTCCTGAATTTTTTTTGTTAAATATTCAGAACTTCTACAATGTTTTAAATCCTTTTATTTCCTTAAATTCGCAGAATCCACTAAATCTTCCTAATTCTTTAAATTCTCTGAATTTCTGCAATTCCTTGAATTCCTTGAATTTCACAAATTCTCTAAATTTCTTGAATTCGCTGAATTCAATAAATTCTCTGAATTCATTTCATTTTCTGAATTTCTTTAATTCCTTAAATTGTATGAATTCCCGGAATTCTGGAATTTTCTAAATTTTCAAATTCCTTGAACTATGAAATTCTCTAAATTTTCGAATTCTTTAAATTATCTGAATTCCTTAAATTCTCTAGGTTTCTTAAATTCTTCTAATTTCTCAAATTTTGTTCAATTTTTTGAATTCTCCATATATATCGAAATCTCTGAATTCTGTTATTTCTATAAATTCTATGAAATATGTGAATACGCGAAATTCTCTGAATTTTCTAAAGTCTTTAAGTTCCTTTAATTACTTGAATTCCTTGAATTTTTTTAATATCCGTGAGTTTTTGAAATTTTTTAAATTATCTGAGTTCATGAAAATCTCTGAATTTGTTTAATTCTCTTAAATCCTTTTTTTTGAAATCCTCGAAATCCTTTAATATTCTGAATTTCCTGAATTTCTTTAATATTCTGAATTCCTTTTATACTCTGAATTTTTTGAATTCTATAGAATCCTTGAATTCTCAAGATTCTCTAAATTCGTTGAATTCTCCTGATTCTCTAAATTTTCTTTTTTCTTTAAATTATTTTAATTTTTCGAATGCTCTGAATTCTGGAATTCGTGAAATTCCTTAAATTCTTTGAATTCTTCAAATTTTTAGAAATCTTGTGATTTTCTGAATTCCTTGAAATTTCTTAATACCTTGAATTTCCTTAATTTTTTCTTTATTATGAATTCTCGGTATTTCTACAATTTTTTTTAATTCATTATATTCTCTGAATTACATAAATTCTTTCGATTTCTTAAATTCTCTGAATTTTCTGGATTCTCTAAATTTCTCAAATTAACTGAATACTTTAAATTCCTTGGATCGCCTTAATGCTGTGATATCACAACCATTATATCAATTCTCAGAAATTCTTGAATGTCCTAAATTTTCTTTTATTAAATATTCAGAATTTCTTTCATGTTCTAAATCCTTTAATCCCCTCAAATTTGCTGAATCAACTAAATTACTTCATTCTTTAAATTTACTAAATTCTGTAAATTATCTAACATCCTGCAATTCCTTGAATTCCTCTAATTTCACTAATTTTCTAGGTTTCCTAAATTTTCTGAATTCGATAAAATCTCTGAATTCATTTCATTCTCTGAATTGCTTTTATTCCTCAAATTGTCTGAATTCCCGGAATTCTGGAATTTTCTAAATTTTCGAATTCCTTAAATTTTCTAGTTTTTTCAAATTCTCGCAATTTCTCGAATTTTTTTCAATTTCTTGAATTCTCCATATTTATCGAATTCTCTGAATTCTGTTATTTCTATAAATTCTAGGAAATATTTGAATATTCGAAATTCTCTGAATTCCCTAAGGTCTTTAAATTCCATAAAATACTTGAATTCCTTGAATTTTTTAATATCCGTAAGTTTTTAAAATTTTCCTTATTATCTGAGTTTCTGAAAATCTATGAATTTTTTCAATTCTCTAAAATCCCTTTCTTTTTTAAATCCTTGAAATTCTTCAATATTCTGAATGTCCTAAACTTCTTCAATATTCTGAATTCCTTTCATACTCTGAATTTCTTGAATTCTATGAAATCCTTGAATTCTGTAGATTCTCTAAATTCGTTGAATTCTCTTAATTCTCTAAATTTTTTTTCTCTCTAAATTACTTGAATTTTCTGAATGCTCTGAATTCTGGAATTCGTGCAATGTTTCAAATCCTTTAAATTCTTCAAAATTTTAGAAATTCTGTTATTTTCAAAATTTCCTGAATTCCTTAAAATTCTTTAATATCTTGGATTTCCTGAATTTCTTCTTTATTATGAATTCTCGGTATTTCTACAATTCTTTTAATTCATTATATTCTCTGAATTCCGTGAATTTTCTCGATTTCTTGAATTCTTTGAATTTTCTAGATTCTCTAAATTCCTTAAATTAACTGAATACTCTGAATTCTTCAATGTTTTGAATTCCTTAATTTCTTAGAATTTTCTTAATTCACTTAATTTTCTAGATTCTTTGAATTCATTAAATTTCCTGAATTCCTGACATTTTCAGAATTTCTAAGATTTTCTGTGTTCCTAGCATTACATAAATGTTGTGTATTACCTGCAATCATCTGAATTCTCTAAAATTTTTGAATATTTTGAATTTCCTAAATTTCTTCTATACTCTGAATTCTCCGAAATTCTTCAATTCTCTGAATTCACTGAAATCTCCCAATTCCTTCAATTCTCTTAATTCCTTGAATTTGCTGAATTTCTTACATTTTCTCTATTCCTCGAATTTTCTTCATTTCTTGAATTCACCAAATCTATCAAATTCTCTAAATTCTATGAACCCCTTGAATATTTAACTTTCTCTGAATTTTTAAAATTTTTCTTTAATCATCTGAATTCCTGCAAATCTCTGAATTCGTTTAATTCTCTTAAATCTTTGCTTTTTTAATTTCTCGAAATTCTCTAATATTGTGAATTTCCTGAATTTCTTGAATATTCTGAATTCCTTATAAACTTTAAATTTCTACACTAAATTCTTTGACTTTTTAGAATTCCTTAAATTTTTAAAATTTCTTGAAGCCCCTAAATTCTTTGAATTCTCTATTTTCTCTGAATTTCTTGAATCCTCTAAATTCCTTGAATTCTCTGAATGCCTCGAATTCTTTGAATTCCTTGAATTCTCTAAATGCTATAAAATCTCTGAAATGATCAGAACTTCCTAAAATACTTCAATATCCTGAATTTCTCAAATATTCCGAATTTCTTCAATATTCGGAATTCTTGGAATTCCTTTCCTTCTACAAATTTACTGGTTTCTCTAAATTCCTTGAGTTACCTAAGCGCGTTTAAATCCCAAAAATTATCTGAATTCTCTGAAATTCTTAAATGTCCTGAATTTTTTTTCACTTAGTATTCAAAATTTCTTCATTATCCTGAATCCTCAGAATTTCTTTAATTCACCGAATCTATTAGATTTTCCTAATTTCTTAAATTCTTTACATTATCTCAATTTCTTTAATTCCTTAAATTCTTTAATTTCCTCGAATCCTCTGAATTTTCTAATTTATCTAAATTTCCTATATTCTCTAAATTCTCTTAATTCCTCGATGTCCTTGAATTTTCTGAGTTTCTTAAATTTTCTGAGTTTCTTGGATACTCTGAATTTCTTAAATTTCGTGAATTTTTTTAATTTTACTTAATTCCCTGGATTCTTGAATATTCCAAAATACCTTTGTTTCTATGAAATTCTTAAATATTCTAAGTTGTTTGCCTTCCTGGAATATTCTGAATTTTTGAATCCCTTGAATTCTTTTACTTTTTTAAATTCTCTAAATTCCCTTCATATTGTAAATTACCTGTATTCTTTGAATTTTTTTTAATCTTATTAATTCTTCTGAATTCTTTGTAGCATTTAGAACTTGGAATTCAGGGAATTCTAAAAATTGAGAAAACTCTTAAAATTCATGGAATTCCCTGCAATACTTCAATATCCTGAATTTCTTCAATATTCTGGATTCTCAGAATCTCTTTTCTTCTCTGAATTCATTTGATTCACTGAAAATCTGAAATTCCCTGAATGCCGTGAAATCCCTAAAATTCTCTGCATTTTTTAGAACTCTGCAGTGTCCTGAATTTCTTTTTATTTAATATTGAGAATTTCTTCACTCTTCTGAATTTTCGGAATTCCTTTAATTCCCTGAATCGATTGGATTCTCTAAATTCCTTGGATTCTCTGAATTCTATGAATTATCTGAATTTCTTGCATTCTTTGAATTCCTCGAATTCTTAAAATTCCTTTAACTTCTTGAATTCTCTGAATTTCTTGAACTCTCTAAATTACTCTTATTCCTTCAATTCTTTAAATTCACTAAATTCTTGAATTCCTTAAATTCCCTATTTTCTCTCAATTCCCTAAATCCTCTAAGTTCCATGAATTTTCTGAATTCTTAAAGTCTCTGAAATTCTTGAATGTTATAAATTCCTTAAATTCAATTAATTCCTTGAATTCTATGAATTCCTTAAATTCTATGAATACCTTGAATTCTACGAATTCTTTGAATTCTATGAATTCTTTGAATTCTATGGATTCCTTAAAGTCTATGAATTCCTTGAATTCTATAGATTACTTGAATTCTATAAATTTCTTGAATTCTATGAATTCCTCGAATTCTCTGAACTACTTTACTCCTTGAATTCTCCGAATTCCTTGAATTCTCCGAATTTCATGAATTCTCCGAATTACTTCTATTTCCTGAATTTCCTAAATTCTTGAATACCCTATTTTTGATAAATTCCATGAATTCTCTGAATTCAGTGAATTCTCTGCATTCCTGGAATTTGTTAAACTCTCTGAGTTCCTTAACTTCTTCTACATCCTTAAATTTTCTGATTTCCTTAAATTTCGTAAATTTTTCTAATTCTTCTAATTTCTCTAAATTTCCAAATATTGCCAAATTTTTTAAATTTTATCAAATTTACGAACATTCTAATTTTTTGCATTTCTCGAATATTTTTTAATTTCTGAAACTCCTTGCATTTTCTTGCTTTTTTATTTCTCTGAATTTCCTTAATGTTGTAAATTCCCTGTATTTCTTGAATTTTCTTAAATTTCTATCAATTCTTCTGAATTTATCAGAATTCTTCGTATTATTCATAAGTCTTTGGAATTCAGGGAATCCTGAGAACTCATATAATTCTTTAAACTCATGGAATTCCGAGGACGACAAAATGATGCAAATAGTTAAAGAAATTTAGACGAATTTGATAAATGAAAAAGAATACATAGAAATCAAAGAACCTCAAAAGATTTCAATGAGAATTAAAGCTAATTCAAATGCATTCAAAGAAATTCTTGTGAATTCAAAATAATTATTAATAAATGTACTAAGCGAGCAAGTAAAAATTACCTAATCCGTCTGCTCATTGTGTTTCTCTTTTTAAATTAATTGGGTCTAGTTTAAAAATAAGCTCATCATACCCATAAGAAGTTTCCAATCTCCCATCGTGATGGCAGCATTGCCATAGATGTCATCGATATTATGAAGAAGAGATTTCCTTGGCGACTCTGTGTCATCTTTCAGAGCATTCCAGAGATTAAATCCATCGATATTTAAATTTGATGTGTTCCCACCAGCGGCTGTCAATAGCGTTGGTAGCCAATCGCTGACATGCATAAATTGCTTAGCTACGCGACCTGTTCTGGTTAACAGTGGAGACCATAGAATCCCAACGCCTCGAACACCCCCTACATATAACAATAAGGTTAATTGGACAATTCAGGAAGACCGCTTAATCCGTTTCAAATTCGATTCCATAATAGTTTATTTTATAAAAGCAGTGTTGACAGATAAAAGGTGAGTAATACCTTATAAAAATAGTGGATAGACAAATGACATACACCAGAATAAGATAACGATGATGTTAAAAAGATTTTTTATTATCAACGTTTCGCGATGCAAATTGTTTTTTATCACACATAAAAAGTAGGGTTTTAATTTTATTTTGCTTCACTTTCTCACAAGTCAGTTTGGAAGTACAGTTAGGTTCACTCTCTTGATCAATATCAAAACTGAAAAACAATTTAATTGCTTTGAATATTCGTATTGTTCAACATGAACCAATTATGGTTTAATTTTCTTTCAGTACATGTTGACGTTGTTTCTTTGTTTGAAATAAAACTTTATTTCATTCTGTGCAGGAAACAAAAATCCAAGGTCGAAAATAATTCTTGGGCAAAATTAAAGAAGTCAATATATCACAGTTAAGAGAAATCATACTCTCAAATTTTGCTTCTGAGAAAGTTCTGTAGTTGTTAACATTCTAAATTTGTCTATGTTAAAAGATTTTTTCATCAGTTTATCAGTAAATCATGAAGAACAAATTAAAAATTTTTTAACGAAAAAGATATAGAAAATGAATAAATTTCGAAAGAGAAGACAGAGCAAGCATTCCACTTCGTACTGATAGTGAACATCGAGAGAAAGTGTTAGATCGGTGTTAATCATCAATATCGAGCACTACGCGTGTTCTGTTTCCTCTTTTCAACTCAATTTGTTTTCCACATCATTTATGTTGAATAATTTTTAATGCGTACTTAATAATTTAATGATGGACTCTAAACATGTATTATACGCGGCTCGCATAGAGCGAGATTCATTTACTGGTAGGTTCAAAACACTCTCGCAGACGAAGTATATTCATCCAGTAAGCAGCCATCTTTAGATTTTAATAATTAACGCATAGACCTTAGGGTTAGTGAGAGAGACAAAAGCGCGCCATACCGCGGTTACAGTAGGAACTCTGTGTCCTCACGCAGCGAAATTTGACCTTAAAGTAAGAGGGAGAGAGAGAGAGAGAGAGAAGATAGCC
>JAUELO010133994.1:0-17201 GCA_032357855.1 Amphibolips quercusostensackenii | reverse complement strand
ATGAAAAAATTTTCTGTGAATGATCTTTTTTGAAGAAGTACTCGATACAGGGAAGATTCGAGTTGATCCATTTGATCCAAAAATGAAATCAAAATTTTGCGCAACGCTTTCATCCGGATCCCGGATTTATTATTTGATTAGCACATTACGTACGAGTATAGCAACTGTGGAGTGTCGATTCTTATATGCCACCTCCAAGTCACGGTTCAGTTAATAATTCAGCTATCTTGTTAAAAATTCGTATATTTTTTAAAAATTGAAATTGATTTTTATTTTTAATTAAATTATTGTGCGCTTTATAATTACCGTTTCTTTAGAAAAAAACTTGGTTCATTTTTCAACATTTTGTAACTACTTTCTTAAAAATTAATTTTTTTTTGTCGATGATTCATCATTTTAGTTAAAACTCTTTTTTGAAGAAAATTAACTATTTTGTTGAAAACTTCTTGTTGTTATGAATTAATTATTTAAATTTAAATTTTAACTATTCCATGCTTGGCTTAACATTTACCTTCTTCAGTTTAAAGTTCAGCTATTTGTTAAAAATTTTCGACTATTTTTTCGAAACTTTGTTTTGGTAGAAACTTCATCTTCTTTGTTGAAAATCTTTTTGATTAAAAGTCTTTTTTTTTGTAGAAAATTCAACTATTGGGTTAAAAATGTATTATTTTTTGTTTAAAGATTCACTATTTCATTTATAAATTTATTTATTTACCTGAAAATTTAACCACTTTATTAAGGATTTTTTTTTAATTAATTTTTTTAACTAAATATTTAAATGTTTCATGGTTGATTTAAGATCTATCTTCTCTACATATAAATTAAGCCATCCGGTTGAAAATTTCTGAATTTTGTTACAACTTAATTTTTATAGTAGATTAATTAATTAATTAATTAATCTTCTTGGTGACTAATTTTCCTTATCCGTTTAAAATGCTTTCTTCAGTTAAACATTTAACCGCCCAGTTCAAAATTCTTTTAAAGAATCACAAATGGTGGCAATTTTATATATTAAAAAAAAAATGACCTTCTTTGGTAAAAAATTAATTTTTTAGGATGGAAATCCATCTGTTCGGTAGAAAATTTAACTATGCTCTTAAAAATTAATACTTTTTGTTCAAAATTTGTCTTTCTTTGGTAGGAAACTCTATTTTTTAGTTGGAAATTAATTTTTTTCAATTAAAATTCAGTTTTCCTATCGAAAATTATTTTTTTTTTACAGAAAATTTAACTATTTTTTTTTTCAAAAAATTATCTTCTTTAGCAGACATTTAATCTTTTTGGTTAAAAACACATCTGGTTAAAAATTCAACTATTTTGATGAAAATTCATATATTTTGATGAAAATTTGTCTTTTTTTAGTTGAGAATTCATCTTTTGGATTAAGAGTTCAACAATTGGGTTACAAGTTCATTTTTTTGGTTAAAGATTTATTATTTTACTTAAAATTCTTTTTTTCAAAAATTAACTATTTTAATGAAAACTTTTTGTTGTTCTAAATTAAATTTTCAAATGAAATTCTAACTACTTCATGTCTGGTTTAACATTTACCTTCTTAAGAACAATGTTGAGCTATTTGTTTAAAAATGTCTATATTTTGTTGAAAATTTGTCTCTATTTGGTAGAAAATTTAACTATTGAGTTAAGAATTTATTTTTTTGGTTGAAGATTCATTATCCTAGTTAAAAATTAATTTTTTTTGCCTAAAAAATTAATTATTTTATTGAGAATTGTTTTTTATTGATGAAAGTTCAACTATTTCATATTTAATTTAACATTCATTTTCTTCACATAAAAATTCAGTTATTTAGATTAAAATGCATTTATTCGTTGGAAAATTTAAGTGTGAGCTTGAACATTGTTTTAAAAATTCAAAATTTGGTTTTATATTTATGTATTTAATCAAAGAGGAATTTTATTCTGCTGAAAATTGGTCTTTTTTTTGTAAGAAATTTTTCTTTTTGGTTGAGAATTAATTTTTTTTTTATTGAAAATTAGTTTTTTTCATTGAAAATTATTTTTTTTCTGGAAATTTAACTATTTTATATTTTGTCGAAAATGTATGTTTCTTAGATAGATATTTAATCTTTTAGGTTAAAAATTCATCTGTTTGTTTGAAAAATTAAATATTTTTTAGCAAATTCTTCTACTTTTGTTAAAATTTGTCTCTCTTTATTTGGTAAAAAAATTTAACTATCTGCTTGGAAATTTATTTTTTTTTTAAATAAAGATTCAACATTGTACTTAAAATTAATTTATTTACCTGAAAAATTAATTATTTGAAAAAGAATCCTTTTTTTTGTTGAAAATATTTTTCGAAAGGAAAAGTTAACTGTTTCATGTTTGATTTATTATTTATCTTCTCCACTTGAAAATGCAGCTATCTGGTTTGAAATTTCTGTATTTTGTTAAAACTTGTTTTTTGTGGCAAAATATTGAATTTTTGGTGACTAATTCACCCTTTTGGTTTACAAGGCATTTCTTGGGTTGAAAATTGAAAATTTGTCTTTTTTTTTTGGTGAAAAATTCTTCTTTTTAGTTGAAAGTTCATTTTTTATTAAAAATTAGTTTTATTATCAACAATTCATTTATAAGTGAAAAATTCAATTTGTCGAATTCTCTCTTTTTTTAATTTGTCTTTTTTCAAAGAAAAAACATCTCTGGGGCTTAAAATTCAATTATTAGGTAAAAAATTCCTTTTTTTGGTTGAAGATTCATTACTTTAGTTGAAAATCATTTACTTTGTTTAAAAATTCAACTTTTTTTTTTTAATTTATTTGTTTTTTTTTTGTTGAAAATAAATTTTTTTGACTGCAAATGTTGCTATTCCATTTTTGTTAGAAAATTGATTTTTTTTAGTTAAAAATTTGCTTCTTGTCTTTTTTGGATTAAAAATTTAATTATTTTGTCAGAAAATGCATACTTTTGGGTTGTAGATTTAATTTCTTTTTTTTTATATATGTTTTTTGTTTGTTTAAAAATTAGTCCGTTTTGGTTAAAGATTAATTTTTTTGTTGTTGAAAATTTGTATCTTTTGGTTTCATTTAACAGTTTTTAAATGAAAATGAAAATATTTTCAAGTGGAAATATCAACAGTTACATGGTTTGTTAAAAATTTTTTTTTTATCAAAAATTCATCACTCTGGCTAAAAATTAAACTATTTTGTAAAAAATCCTCTTTTTCTTAGTTGAAAATTAATTATTTCAACTAAAAATGTAATTTTTTCATTTTTCGTTTAAACTTAATTTTTTAGAGTAAGTTTTAGTTTTTGACAGTAATTATTTCAATTTCAAAATACAATAAGAATATTAGAAAATTATAATTTTTTTCGGTAGCAAAAATAAAATTTTTGATTTGGGAGACGGAACTAGTTAAATCTATCCAAAAATTTTCGTCAACAAAAAAAATAATTTCCTGAATTGAATACTCATTTTTTTTTTAAATTAATGTTATCACTGAAAATTTATTTATATTATTATTCATTTAAGAATAAATATTTTAGTTGAAAATCCATCTTTTTTGTTAATTATTGAACTATTTTGCTTAAAAATAATTTATTTTATTGAAAATTTAATTTTCACTGAAAATTTGAATATTTCATTTTAAGATGAAATATTACCTTTTTTAGTTAAAAATTCATCTATTGCATTAAAAAATCATGCATTATGTTGAAAAATTGTATTATTTTTTCAACTTAATTTTTTTGATCGAAAACTTATCTTGCTGGTGGAAAATTCAGTTATTTTGTTGAAACTTTTTTTTATTTGTCGAATTTAACTGCTTTTTTTTCAAAATAAAAATATTTTTGGTTAAAATCTTGAACATTTTTTGTTGAAAGATCATCTTTTTGAGCAGGAAATTACACTATTTTGTTAAAAATTAAATTTGTTCTAGTTGAAAATTCATTTTTTTTTAACTAAAAATTTGACTGAAGATTAAAGATTCGTTATTTCATTTCAAAATTCATGTCTATTGTTCAGAAATTTACTATTTTGTTTGAAAATTCGTTGCTTTTATTAAAAATTAGATATTTAACTAAAATTTAAAAACTCAATTTTTTTACATATGTTTGTTTTTTGAATTTGTTCTAAAATATTTTCCTCTTAAAATGTCAACTATAACATTTTTTTCGTTGAGAATTTATCTTATTTAGTAGGAAATTTAACTATTTTGTTAAAAATTAATTTTTTAAATGAAAATAAAACTCCTCCCCTTGTGGTTAAAAAGTTATCATTTTTAGTTAAAACTTTAATTATTCAGATGGAAATTTAACTATTCGGTTAAAACCTTACGTATTTTGTTGAAATTTCGTATTTTTTAGAAGAAAATTAATCTTTTTGTTCGAAATTGTTATTTTTTTTTAATTTGATTTTTTGGAGAAAAATTAATGTCTTGAATGAAAAAATTGAACTGTTCGAGTAAAAAATTTATCTTTTTTGGCAGAAGCTTCATCTGCTTAGTTAAAAGTCCAACCTAATTTTTTGTTCAAAAATCTAACTACTGTTTTGAAAATTGAACTATTTTGTTAAAAATTTGTTTTTTTAATCAAACATAAATTTTCTTAACTGAAAATTTGAATATTTTATTTTTGGTAGGAAATTTACCCTTTTCAGTGAAAAGTTCAACTATTTCGTTAAAAATTCGTGTTTTTTTGGAAAAAATTAGTTTTTTCGATTGAAAATGAATTGATTTGGGCGAAAATTGATTTACCTGGTTGAAAGTGTTTTTTTTTCTTTTAAATTTAACTTGTTGTTAATATTAATTAATATATTTTTTGGCTAAAATATCAACTTTGACATTTTTTATTGAAAATTTATTTTTCTTTGTAGGAAATGTAACTATTTTGTTGTAAAATAATTTTTTTTTCGATAGAAAACGTACTTTTAACAAAAATTTAACTTTTTCATTTTTGATTAACAATCAAAATTTTTTTTGAAACTTCACTTATTTAGATGAAAAATCAACTATTAGGTTGGGATTTTATGCATTTTGTTAAAAATTCGTATTTTTTAGTACAAAATTAATCTTCTTGGTTAAAAATTTGATCAACTTGTTTAGAAAATTTGCTTCTTTCGTAAAATATTAATTTCTCAAGCGAAAAATCACCGATTCTAGTTAAAAATTCATCTCGTTTGACAAAAATTTAATCTGGTTGAAAATCCATCGATTTTTGTTGTTGTCAAGTTAATTTTTTTATTTTAAAGTCTACGATTGTATTTTTGTTTCAAAATTCATATCCTTGTTTCTAAAAAATTTTATTATTTAGTTCAGAATCTCATTTTTATTATGAATGATTCAGAAATTTTTGTAGAAAGTCATTCTTTTTGGGTTGAAAATTCATATTTGCTAGTCAATCGGTAAAATATTTTGTTAATTTTCTTTTGATTAAATTATTTTTTATTTAAAATTAAAATCTATTTTTTGCAATATCTAGTATCACATTTTTGGTGCAAATTTATATTTTTCGTTTAAAAATTCAAGTACTTTATTTAAAATTAAATTTTTTTTTGAACGGCTTTTTTGGTTCAATATTCATTATTCTATTTGACGATTTATCTTTTTTGTAGAAAATTAAAATATTTTGTTTTCAAAATTTTAAAATTCATTTTGTTATTTGATATTTTTACGATCCCATTTTTGGCTGAAAATTAATCTTTTTTAGTTCCAAATTCAACTATTTCATTGGAAATTCGTGTTTTTACTTTGAAAATCCTCATTTTTTGAACAAAATTTTTTTTCGGGTAAAATTCATTTTTTTTTAAATTTTACCAGAGTGGATTAAAAGTTTCTCTGCTTTTATAAAAATTAGTTTTTTTTAATAATCATGTATCATCTAAGTTGGAAATTTATCTGACTGATTAAAAATTAATATTTTTGTAATAGAAAATACATGTATTTCTTTAAATATTCATTTTTTTTTTGGTAGAAAATTAATTTTCTTGGCGGAAAATTATTATCTTTTTTTTAAGTTTAACTACTTGGTTGAAAGATGAGCTAATTTATTAAAAATGTATGCTTTTAGTTAATCATTTATCATTTTTGTTGAAGATAGATTTGTTGGATTGAAAATTGAATTATTTCGTTGTAAATTAATTTTTAGTTAGTTGAATATTAATCTTTTTTAGTTAAAAGTTTAACTCTTTGGTCGAAAATTATTGCATTTTGTTAAAAAATTTATATTTTTAATTGAAAATTCAACTACATGGCTGAAAATCAAACTACTATGGTAAAAACTAATTTTTTTGTTAAAGATTTATCATTTTAGCTTATATCAAAATATGCTAAAAAACAAAATTATTTAATTTGAAAAGGAGGGTTCTAATAATAATAATAATTATTATTATTATTATTATTATTATGTGACAAAAAATATAGCGACAAGCATAAATATTAAAATTTCTTTCTCATATAAATGTAATTGTTATTTACACTCCATGCTTTTATTTTAAGTCACCTTATTATTATTAAAATAAAATTAAAAAAAAAATTTTAACTTAATCTGCACATGCGAAAATTTATTTTACAAATATTGTATTTAAGCTTTTAAGGTTTTACTTCTATTATTGTTGTCAATTTTATCGCTTATTGTTATGCATTGTATTATGTCAACACCTGGTTGATAACAATATAATTTCTTCAGATGTTTAAGTCGATAAGAAAAAACTCCATATCTTTTAAGGACAAAAATAAAATATTTTTCAGCAATTATTTTAAACATATTTTTTACCTATATTTTTTCTTTTGTGAAAAAATCAAAAAAAGTTGATATGAATGTCATTATTAGAGTAGGTTATATGTTGTATTAAGATTCTCGCCTTTTATCAAATTCTGATTACACTCGAGTTCAATCGAGTGACGTTATGACGATTATATTTTAGTAGCAGACGGCTTGTCTTGCGATAAACAATGATAAACAATACCTCTCTTGACGAGACAATATTGAGACAATCTTTAGAAAAATTTATGAATCTGTAAATAACATTACTTTATTTGGTCATAGAAGTTTTCTATATACATAAATCGATTAATTTTGTTAATATGAACACATTTGTTGCACACAATGTTGCTATATATTTTTAATATTCAGAAAAATTTTGACTTATGAGAAAAAAATGAAAAAAAAATTCAGAGAAGAGAATTTTTGTAGGCAGATGCTACTCTGTATTTCAAAACATTCGATTTACAGTGCCTGGTATCACTGCCAATACTGTGATAATTTTTTTTAAATTTTAACTTTTGAAATTCTTTAATGACATTTCAAAGATTTTTAATAAATCAACCTCAATTTTTGTTTTCGTAAAAAAGGATATATTTTGTTAAACTGTTTTCTCACCTGATCCGGCTTTAAACTTCATGAAAAATAAGCATTATTTAGGATTAATATTGTTCCAAATTTTATGATCCTACTTCAACCAGTTTTTGACGTACCATAAAAACTTTAACAACATTTTTGAAATATTTATAAAAATATTTTTGAACACCTTATGTCGAATTGTGTCAAGATAAGTTAAAAAGTAAACTGATATTTAATTTCGGTCAGGGAATGTCATAGTCTTTTGAAGAAAATCTTGCATAAGTTAAATATTTGCCAAAGAATATAAATTCAAATTTTTTAATATTCATTTTAAATTCTTTTATTTTGTTTATAAAAGATTCTCTGTTAAAAATGTTACAAAATTGAGATTGTGGTCTTTATATGTTAATGGTCAGGGAAAATGAAAAATTGGTAAGAGAAAAAAGGCTGTATTGAAAATTAAGTTTTTTTTTGGGTACAATTTTTCCTATCATTGACTTGAAAATTTTTCTTGGTTCAAAATTTCACAAATTTGTTAAAAATCTATTCTTTTCAAATGAAAATTTTATATTTTTTTCAATTACACATTTTCGGATGAAAAATTCCTCTTTTTTGGTAAAAATTTAGTAAGAATTTGATCTTTTTGGATGAAAATGAAATTATCTAGGTAAAAATTAATCTTCTTTGTTCGAGAATTCAATCTTTTTGATGAAAATTTGCCTTTTTGGGTTGAAATATTAAATATTACATTTTTTGTTGATAATTTATATTTTTCAGTTGAAAATCAATTTTTGAGGATTCATCATTTTAGTTATAAATGCATTTTTTTCGCTAAATTTTTTTGTTGAAAATTTATTCTGTTAACTGAAAATTGAACTATTTCAGTTGGATATTTATTGTTTTAGCTGAAAATTTCTCTCTTATGTTGAAAATTAAACTGTTTTGTTGAAAATCATTTTTTTTTAAATTTTGAATCAATTTTTTGTTAAAAAATGATCCCCTTAGTTGAAAATTAATCATTTTGATTGAAATTTGACTTTTTGATTATAAAATTCATATTTTTTTCCTTGAAAATTTTATCTTCTTGATTAAAATATCAACGATTTGATATTTTGGTGAGAACTCAAAATTCAATTTTTTTGTTAATGATGAAATTTTATCTCTTTGGTTGAGAATTTGTTTCATTTTTTGTAAGATATGGGTCTTTTTAGATAGAAATTCAAAAATTTGTTAAAATTCGTCTTTTTGGTTTTAAAATTTGATCTATTTTGGTAATAATATAATATTTTTTTGTTGAAATATCAACCATTAAATTTATTTTTTTGGTGAAAAATTCATCTTTTAGGTTGAAGTATAATGATTTGATTAGGAATTCAACTATTTTTTTGAAATTTAATTATTTTGTTAAAAATTTTACTTGTTTTTTTAACGTTCAACGATTAAAGTAAAAAATTTATTCATTTTTTTCAAATTTAACAATTTTGTTAAAAATGTATTCTTTTTTATATGAAATTGAACTATTCTTCTTCATTTCATCTTCTCGGTGTAAAAATGAATCTCTTCTAGCGAAATTTTTATTAAAAAAATTAAAAATCAAACTTTTTGGTTAAAAATTATTTTGTTTTTTGTTGGAATTTGACTATTTTGTTGGAAATTCATATTTTTGTATTAAAATTTTAACTATTACCTTTTTGGTTAGAAATTAAACTGCTTGGTAGAAAATTGAACCACTTTGTTAAAAAAAATCTTTTTTTTTAAATTCATCATTTTAGTTCAAAATTAATTAAATTAAATGAAATTTAAAAAAATTTCTCTTTGATTAAAAAGGTAAATATATTGTTGAATATTTGCTGATTTCTTTTTTGTTTAAAATTCAATTTTTCAACTGAAAATGTAACAATTCATTATTTGTTGATTTTTTTTTAGTTGGAAATTTGTTTAGGAAGTTCAACTTTTTTGATAGAAAATTCATCACTCTACCTGAAAACTCATGTCTTTGGTTAAAAATTAAATTATTTCGTTAAAAGTATGTTTTCTTTTTGTTAAAAAATAATTTCTTACTGAGAATTTGAAGTTTTATTTTTTTTTTAATTGATTTTTTTAATTCGAATACTCGCTTTTCTCGAAAGTTTTTTTTTCTTTTTGTTGAAGAATAATTTTTTTTACTAAGAATCTGACTTTTCCAATTTTGGTAAATAGTTAATATTTTTTACTTGAAAAATCAACTATTACTTTCAAAATTGATGTTTCTTTTTGAAAATTTGTCTTTTTGCGTTTAAAATTCATTTTTTTCGGAAAATTTAACTTTTTTTTTTACTAAAAATTCTACTGTTGCAGTTGCCTTTTTTTGTTTGAAAATTCGAATATTTGGTTTACAAATTTTCTCTGAATGTAGAAAATTGAAATACTTGGTTGAAAATTTAACTATTTTGTTGCGAATTTAATTATTTTATGAAAAACTCAAATGTTTCGTTAAAAAGTTATATTTTTATTTTGGTTGAAAATTCGTCTTATTTGAAAATTCAACTTTTGTGATAGAAAATTCATCACTTCACTTCAAAATTTATGTCTGGTTGAAAATTTAATTATTTTGTTAAAACTTTGTTTCCTTTTTGTTGAAAAATAATTTCTTACTGAGGATTTAACTTTCCATTTTTGTTAAAAAATTTATCTTTTTTTTTGTTCGAATATTTGATTATTTTGTAAAAGTTTGGTTTCTTTTTTTAAAGAGTAATTTTTTACTGAGAATCTATTTTTTCATTTTTGGTAAAAAAAAATTTTTTTTCATATGAAAAATCAACTGTTCGTTTGAAAATTCATATACCTTTTTTCTTGAAAATTTGTCTATTTGGGTTTGAAATTAAACTTTTTTCGTAAAAATTTAATTTTTTTTAAAATTGGAATTCAACTTTCGCAGTTCACTCTTTTTGTTGGCAAATTTGATTATTTGTTTGAAAATTCAACTTTATTGTTAAAATTAAATTATTTTGTGCAAAATGAAATTGGTTAGTTGAAAATAAAATTTGTTGGTGAAAATTAATATTTTTAGTTTAAAAATTTAACTATTTTACGGAAAAATGGTCTTTTTCCCTAAAATTTCAAACAATTTTGATAAACTTAATTTTTTCTTTCTTAACTTGAAAAATCTTTATTTGTTGAAAATTTGGCCATTGTGCTCGAAAATTTATCTTTGTAGGCGGAAAATTCAACAATTTGGTTACAACTTCAACTATTGAGTTGAAATTAGATTCTTTTGTTCAAAATTTAATCATTGTTTTTGAAATTCAAGTATTTTGTTAAATTCTCTGAAATTAAAAGTTAAAATTCTGTTTTCAATTCTTTTTAAAAAATTAAATTATTTTATTTAAAATTCAAGCGTTTTGTTAAAAAGTCCTATTTTTTGGTTTACAATTCAACTGTTTTATTGAACTTTGTTAAAAATTTTGATATTTTACTAAATATTAGTTGTTTTTTATCTGTTTTAAATTAAATTTTCAACTATGAATGTGATCTTTTTTATTAAAAAAACATTTTTTTAGTCAAAAATTAATCTTTTTGGGTGAAAATTCAACTATTTGGTTAAAAACTTAAAATTTTAATAAAATTAGAATATTTTGTGCAAAATGCAATTGTTTAGTTAAGAATTGAATATCTTGTTGAAAATTCATACTTCTGGTTTGAGAATTTAACTATTTTTCAGAAAAATCGTCTTTTTCCCTAAAATTTCACCAATTTCGATTAACTAAATTTTTTATTTCTTTACGGAAAAATATTGATTGAGAATTCGTCTTTTGTGCTCAAAAATTAATCATTTTAGTTTTAAATACATCTGTCGGTGGACAATTTCATTATTTTTCTGAAAATTTGTTTTTATTTTGTTAAAAAACAATTTTTTTTAAGTGCAACTTTTCTAATTTTGTTAAAAATTGATCCGTGTTAGTTGAAAATTCAACTATTTAATTGAAATTTAAATATTTTAATACAAATTCAACTTGGTTTGAAAGTTCAATTATTTAGTTGTAAATTCAACTATTTAATTCAAAGTTAATTTTTCCTTGTTGAAAATTGTTCTTTCAGATTAAAAATTATTTCCTTTCTTCAAAATTCATCTTTTGAAGTTTAATCTTTTTTTATTACAATTAACCTATTTTTTTGAAAATCTAATTATATTGTTCAAAACTTGAGTGTTTTGTTAAAAATTCCTGTTTTTTCGAAAATTGAACTTTTTTTCAATCCTTCGTCTATTTGAACAGAAAATTAATCATTTTCTTGTTGAAAATTTAACTGTCTTCTAAAAATTTCAATAATTCAAACAAAAATGAAACTGTTTTTGGTAAAAGTTTAATTTTTTTGTTTAAAAATTTATCTGTGTAGGCTTGAAATTAAACAATTTGATTAAAATTTTTACTATTGTGTCTAAAATTGAATTATATTGTCAAAAATGAAACTAATTTGTTTAAAAGGCATTTTTACCGATCGAAAATACTTTTTACAGTAGAAAAGGCATATTTTTCGTCGAAAGAAAAAAATTAATTTTCAATTTTTTAATTTCAATCTGAAATTCTTACATTCTTGATACAGACTATTCTGTATTAAAAATTTCACCAGATTAAAATGCTTGTCTTTGGATATTGATGCTCATTAAAAATAAAAAATTGGTCGTAGAAAAATCAGGGAATTAAAAAATTATTTTTCGCGGTCATCCTCTGCAAAAGAAAGAGTTTAAATTTTTATAGAATAATACAATTAAAAAAAGACGCGTAAATTCCCAGCGCTTTTCTTATCTTAGAGAGTTTGTTGAACGATAACGTACACTCGATAATTTTTTCCGTTATTTCCATTATTTTACATAATTCTACTGTACTTATCACTGTCAGCAATGACTCGAAAATTGAGTCATTTTTAACACACCTAGCAAATTTTTTTTTTCGCTCACGTACATTAAATTTCAAGTATGTTACATTGAATTTCGAGTACATTTGTATTAAAATTTATGACTGCGTTAAAAAACTTTTTTTAAAATTTGCAAATTTTTTTTTGTGTCCATTGATAAGAAAATTGTCATAAATTTGCTGAATTTTGCCGGATCTCATTGAATATTTTAAGAGTATCGGTATCTTTATGAATAAGCAATGCAAATGATAAAATATTTATGGACGATAAACATCAGATTAGTGTTATTTAGCCTATGCTCATGTGGCTATGTCATCGTGAGATTTCGTGAAGATTGTTTATTAACTTAGACGGAAAAATACGAGGCCATGTCTAAGATTCGTCATATTTCATTAAAGCGTAGATTTCGTGATTGCACTCCTCTATTTACAAATGATCTTTCACAAACAAATTGTGTTTTGATGAACATTTTTAAGCAATAGTTTCTAAATCGCAGTTCCTAAAAAACAGTCTTGCAATCGAGGAAGTCATGCAAGAAATTTCAGAGAAAATGAGATCATTTCATTGAATCATCGTTTCTGAAGAATTTTTTGATTAGACCTTTAAATTTCAGAGAGAGATATGACTATTTAAATTGACACATTTCTAAACAATTTATTAGCAGGTAAATACTCAAATATAAATATTTCAGAGCCTCTAAAAACGAAACGAAATTTCTGGTTATTTTCCGGTTACTAAACATTTTTTGAAGACATGCGAATTAAAAATTTTAGTCTTTTATACCTGAAAAAAATGTTCAAATTAAATATTGATTACTTAGTTACAAAATAAAAGCATTTAAAACAAACAATTTTATCAGAATTTTTCCAGCTTAGGGTTCTTTTTCCTTGTCTAAAAAAAGCCGAGTTTTTTCCCCTTTATTTGAAAATTTATGATTCAAAAATATTTTTTGTTTATGCATCAACTTTGAATTATGTTGATGAAAAAAGTTTGCCTGTTTAACACAATTGTCACAAATATCATGAATGAACATAGCTTTTTTAGTCTTCAAAAAATTGTATTAATATTATAGGTCAATCGGTTTGCTTTAAATCAAGGAATATTTTCCGTTATTGCATTAATTTTGCTTCTTTATAGAAGAAGCTTTGTAAAGTTATATTTTCCAAAAAATGTTAATTCATTAAATTAAATTTTCCTCAATTAAAAAACGTCTAATACAATTTTCTAAACAATTGTCCGGATGTGTGCGTGTGTGCGTGCGGGTGTGTGTGTGTCACACTCATTTGTGAATAAGATAACTTCAAAACGGTTGCAGATAATTTAATGAAATTTGGAGGGCTAACTATTTTATAATAAAACTTTTTATTTACATAATTCACAATTGATGCAGGCATATAAAAGATTTCTTAGTTCGAGACGAATCGATTGACCTAATATTAATATATTTTATCAAAGAGTAAGATAGTTATGGTCATTTATATTAAATTAAAAATTAATTTTTATAGTCAAAATTTTCTAATTCTTATAATTTTAAATTGATGTTAAATTAGAAAAGATGTTTTGATTCGAGACAAATTAATTAACCTATAATGTTGATACATGTTATTGAAGAGTAAGAAAGCTATGTTAATGTATAATACTTGAAAGTACGGTTATTTATAGTAAAACTTTTTTCTCTAACTTAATTAGAAATTGATACAAAAACAAAAAAGATTCCATGGTTAAAGACAAATCGATTGACCTAAATAGTAATATATTTCATCAAAGAGTAAGGAAGTTAAGGTCACTTATATTATATTAAAAATCGATTGTCCTATGACATTGATACATGTTATTAAAGAAAAAGGAAACTATAGTTATTCATAATATTTGAAAAAACGGTTTTTTATAGAAGAAGTTTTTTTGTTCAACATTATTTGAAATTCATGCGAAAAACGGAAGAGTCCTTGATCCGAGGAAAACCGATTGACCTATAATATTATTATACTTTTTTGAAGAGTAAGAAAGTTATGTTCAGTCGTAATATCTAAAACATCTGTTTTAAACAGTGAAACTTTTTTCATAAACATAAATGAAATTTGATTCATGAATAGAAAAGACTTTTTGACGATAAATTTACGATAAAATAATTCTGACAACTTTGGTGAAAAAATTATAAAGCTGGAAAAGGGATAGGGTGTGACAGAATTTTCTCTTTCCCTTTTCGAGCTCGGAAAATTACCATTTCAAATACAAAATTTGATTTGCCTTAGTTGTCATTGCATTTTCAAAAATTTTGTATTATTTTGTCATTTTGCATTTTTTGTAAATTTATATTTTTAAATTGGTCCAAATGAAAAATTCACTTTGTCTGTTTTTTAAAAAAATCACTCATGCTTCCTCTAGAGGAAGCAAAGTGCTCGTGAAATGAGCACCACATAAATTTTAATACAAATAAAGTGAAAACACTCGAGATCGAATTCACAGCTAATTTAATTATGTGAATGAAAAAAACTTTACTGCAATAAACCGTATTTTTAAATTAGAGGTCAATTGATTCTTTCAACTCTTAACTAAAAAAATTAAATTTAAACAAAAAGTAAAGTAGTTGAATTTTCAGTTTTGAATTTTTATTTTGAAAAAAATTAATTTTTAAACAAAGAAATAAATCTTTAATCAAAAAGATTCAAAAAAGTGTATCAATATTATAGGCCAATCGATTTGCCTCGAATCAAGAAATCTTTTCCGTTAATGCATCAATTTTTTTTCCTCATAGAGAAAGACTTGTAATAATAACATTTTTGAAAATATTTAATCAAACGTTGCTAAATTTAAAAATGTCTAACACGATGTTCTAAGAAATTTTCCGGATGTGTTTGTGTGTGTGTGTGTGTGTGTGTGGATGTGTGGATGTCACACTTTTTTGTGAACACAATAACTTCAAAACGGTTGCAGATAAAAAAAAATGAAATTTCAAGGTCTTATTTTCACTGCTAATATCTTGAAACTGAATAAAGAATTTCTGAGAATATTTATTGCATTTTTTTTATTACATTCTTATAATTAAAATTTGATGTAAAAATAGAAAAGGTATGTTGATTCGAGGAAATCTATGGACCTATAATGTTGATACATTTTATTGAAGATTAAAAATGTTATGGCAATGCATATTATTTGGAAATACGGTTTTTATGCTAAAAATATTTTCTTCAACATAATTCAAAATTAATGCAAACATAAAAAAATTCCTTGATTCGAGACGAATCGATTGACCTATAATATTAACTAATTTTACTGAAAAGGAAGAAAGCTATGATGATGCATAATATTTGAAAATACGGTTTTTTATAGTGAAAATTATTTCTTCAACATGATTTAAAATTGATGCAACAATGAAAAGAGATTCCTTGTTTTGAGACGATTTGATTGACCTATATTATTAATACATTTTATAAAAAAGTAAGAAAGTTGTGGTCATCTACATTATATTAAAATATAATTTTTATAGTGAAGATTTACTATTATTATTCAAAGTTGATGCAAAAATAGAAAATATGTGTTCGTTGACCTATAATAATAATACACTTTATTAACAAGTAAAAAGGTCATGCTCATTCATAATATTTAAAACATTTTTTTAAACAAAAAAACTGTTTTTATTAATATAATTCAAAGTTGATGCACGAATAGAAGACTTTAATAATAAATTTGCAAATTAAATTATTTTGACAATTTTTGTAAAAAAAAAATCATAAATCTTGAAAAGGGATAGTATGCCATAGAAATTCCCCGTTTCCTTTTTAAGCTGAAAAATTTATTATTCCAAATGCAAAATTTGATTTGTCTGATTTGTCATTGTATTAAAAAAATGTGTTGTATTATTATTTAATTTTGTATTTTTTGTAAACTTTTATTTTTAAATTGTTCAAAATAAAAACTTGAGTTGGTCTTCTATTTAAAAAATCACTAATGCTTTTTCTATAAGGAAGCAAATACATTTGCTAACAGGAAGCAAAGTGCTCGTAATATGAACACCATATACATATAAATGAAAACAAAGTGGAAGCACTTGAAATCAAATTCAGAGCCTAATAATATTAACAACAAATATTTTACAGTGGAAAACGTTTTTTTTTATATTATGCATTACCATAGTGCATTTAATCTTTAAAAAAATGTATCAATATCACGAGTCAATCGATTCTTCTCAAATCAACGCATTTTTTTATTTTCACATCAACTTGAAGTTATGAGACTAAGAAAATCTTTACTATAAAATCGATGTTTAATATAATATTAATGACAATAACTTCCTTAACCTTTAATAAAGTGCATTAATATTATAAATTTTTAACTAAAAAAAATTAAATTTAAACAAAAAGTGAAGCAGTTGAATTTTTAGTTTAAAAAAATTAATTTTTAAACAAAGCAATGAATTTTTGATCGAAAAGATTTTTAAAAGTGTATAAATATTATAGGCTGAACGACTTGCCTCTAATCAGAAAATCTTTTCCGTTAATGCATCAATTTTGCTCCCTCATAGAGGAAGCTTTGTAATAGTAAGATTTTCGAAAAAAATTTTTATTCGTTTAATTCAAAGTTCCTAAATTAAAAAATTTATTATTATTATAGGTCAATCGATTCGTCTTAAGCCAATGAATCTTTTATGGTCTTGCATCAATTTTGAATTATGTTAATGAAAAAAATTTTACTATAAAAAACCGTTTTTTTTATAAATATTATAATTAACGTAGATTCCTTACTCTTCGATCAAATTTATCAATAATATAGGTCAATTAATTCATCTCAAATCAACAAATTTTTTATATTTACACAACTACTTTAAATTATGAGAATGAGAACCTTTTTATACAATGAAACTCGATTTTTAATATAATATAAAAGACCATAACTTCCTTACTCTTTGATTAAATGTATTATTATTCTAGGTCAATCAATTTGTCTTTAGCCAAGGAATCTTTTATATTCCCAAATCAACCTTGAATTATGTTAGTGAAAAAAGTTATACTTTAA
>JAUELO010133381.1:0-17211 GCA_032357855.1 Amphibolips quercusostensackenii | reverse complement strand
TGCGAACAGATTATTTTTCTTTTTACAAACATGATTTTTATCAGTTTTGACACTGAAAATTATATTTTCAGATATTTACACAATTTTATATGTAATTCGATTTTATTTCGTATTTCGCTTTTTGCGAAAAACAGCCGGCAAGATCGTTCATTGCCGGCCCCAGCAGTGTAGTCTCCACCTTATCTTTTTGACATGATTTTAGAATACTCAGAATTTTGAAATAAACCAGCCACACTAGATGGCGACTATTTTTCTGAGTCTTATTTTAGGAGCGAGTAAGTGACGTTTTAAACACTTTTTTTGAAAAGATTTTATATTTTTCTAAAAAAAAGAAAAATTTCAATGAAATCTGTAACTTATAATGTAATTTTTTAGACATATAAATATAATTAGATACGAATTTGAGAGATATTCATAGTTTGTTTAATAATAAAAAAGCATTACATCTTTAAAAATTATTTTGGTTCAGCATTAATTTTTTTTGCTTACAATGTAACTATTTGGCTTACTTCCTATAAGAATCCACGTTGAGTATTTAAACTTCAAAGATATACTTTTCCTGCAAATACACAAATTCGATCACTTGCTCAAACAATTGTCTACACAGTAAAAAAAATGTTTAGAATGATACCGGAATCAGTATCATTTTGATATGCAACAGAATTGATACCAAAATATAGAGCACTATGATCGACCCGAATGAATAACCGCCTTTAAGATCATACTGATCGAATTCAGAATCATGTATCAAGTCACACTAAGGGTGGCCGACGTTCCTGGAGTGCTTCAGCATAAATATGAGCTTCTCATTGCTTCTGATCGCGCAGTGTACTTGTAAAGATAAAAAAACCAACAAAACCTGATATTAGAATATATCATCTGTTAAGTGTAATTGTAACTTACGTGCTGTTAGATAAAATTTTGAGGTTATGTCGTTATGACATCGTCGACAAAAAAATGGCAGCCATTTTGTTGAGTCGGAAAAGTGACACTAAAAGCTGATCAAAGTGATCCGAATAGACAGATTATTATGATCTCGAAAGTCAAATGATCGTTAGAGCAAAATGCTCTGCAACAAAGATGATCCTTTTTGTTTAATGTGTATGCTTTTATGAAAAACCACAAAAAAATTGTATTATAAATAGCTGATAGTAACGTCTTTGCAATATTGAAGGCAAATAATGTACTTGCGGGCATATACTCAGTTTGTGGGAGCAAGACAGGTTACGTACGGTCAAAAATGAACGTGAACACTGGCAGCATTGCACGATAGACAAATGATGAAGTTGCGGAAATTTCAGTAGCCTTCAATAGACAAATCCGACGTTATTATAGATTGAAGCGCGTGAATTGCAATCCTCTACTCCATTAATACAATTTCAAAAAATGTGATACTAGCGACGGAAAGTGGCTTTGGAAAAATCCACACACGCTACATGCACTGCTATGCGAGAACCTTTCAACTCCCAGTTGGGTTTTTATATGAATGTGAAAATTCAAGGGGGGGAAGTGTGGATCGACAACTTAGATTTGATAAAATATGAAATCATTGTTTAAAATAGGTATGTATGGAAATCAAATCAAAATATATTTATATAGATATAATATTATTAATACTGTAGGATACATATCGGCTTAGTGAAATTAAGTTTCATATTCCTAAAATTTAATTTTTGTCAGTATTGTTATGCATATACATGTGATGTACTTTTTAACCGTTAATTGGAAATATGGTTCTAGATTATTTGTGTAAATTTGGCAATATTCTTCTTTTCAAGTTTTTTTTTTAATTACCTAATCAGCTTTACGAAAAAGCATCAGCTATGCTTTTGATATTTTCTTGATACACCTTTTTTCAAAGAAGGGCAATTAGCAAAAACTCGCTACACGTACTTGTGCACGTTTTTAGAAATCTTGAAAGTAACTTTTGACACTATGGATCATGAGTAAGACATTTCCTGAAAAAACAGCTTTATACTATAACCTTTTTTTTTTGGTCCCTTTTAAGATTTTGGATGAAGCTAGGAGAGAGTAGGACTAAGCTGACACTTGATTTTTCCCAGAAAAGTATAAACCGCTTAAACTTGGTTTTTTCTATAAACGTGGGCCCTAATGCCTTTGGCTTATTGACAGAGTTTCGTTGCATTTTGCATCACATATGAGATTTAATGACAAATAAAGTATTTTTGGATGTCAAATTATTTTCTCGAAGCTTGTGGAAAATTGTTTCTTTTTTCTATTGTATATCATGGTCCACTGTTAGCGAGGTCTATCTATCTTACGTAAAAAAGGTGCTGAAGATGAATGTGTTGTTAAATTTTTATTTTATGATGATTTTCAATATTTTTCAGATACCACTACACAAAACTGAGGAGTGGGGATAAGCCGACACCGAGTATGTCAGCGTGCCTACAGGATACAGACAAATATACAGACATACACAGAGACAGACAGACAAATTTGTAAAAATCGTTTTTTCTGACTAAGGGTGTCTTGAAGCGTAAAGGTTTGATAATAACTGACAATGTTCAATCTTACATAAAACTAACACCTTCTCATTCTAGGATGTAAATGTAAAAAGAAATTGTTTGGCAACGTGTTATGTATTGATTTATTAAGAGTTCTATGATACCTTGGATGTAGGGTAGAGTAATGGTCGCTTTTTTCTCTCTTTCTATAGTAGATTCAGTTGACTTGTTATTTTAAGTGTATCTTCTTATTTCTTTATCAATTTGTTTGTTTGTGTAATCGCTCTGTATTAGGATTTGTTTAACGTTTTTCAATTCATTGTGTAAGTTATCTCAATCTGTTATGAAGACAGCTCTGTATACAAGGCAGTTGATGACCGATTGCTTTTGAGATGGTTAGTGGTAGGAGGAGGCATGTAGATGTCTATTTGTATATGCGGCTTTTCTGTAAACTTCATGTCCTAATGTGTTATCATTTTTTTTGTGAACCAGTACGTCCAAAAAAATCAGTTTTCCGCTCAGTTTAATTTCCATGGTGAATTGGATTTTAGGGTATAATTAATTGATGCGATCGGAAAACTTGTGTAAGTTATCCAGGCCATGTCTTCAAATGACAAAAATATTTTTAACGTAAAAGCGAAAAAATTCCGGTTTAGGCTTAGATTGGTCGAAGATTTTAGTTTCTAGATTTTCCATAAAGATATTGGCTGTTATAGGTGGGATTGGAGATATCATTTTCTGCTTCTGAGGTTTGTTCGTAGAATTAGTTATCAGAGAACAAGTAAGTATTATTGAGACAGTGTTCTTTTGAGGGTATGAGATCGGAGGGGAAGTTTGCAAAGGATTTGATAATATTGATTTTATCAAAGATTGGTTTTTTTGTAAAGAGAGATGCTATGTCGAAACTAACAAGGATGTCTTTGAATTTAATGTGAATGCGTTGTATTCTTATGATAGAGTCAAAAAAGTTTTTGACGTTTATATAAGAATAACGTAACCTAAAACATTAGTTTCAAGTTAGCCCTAAAGAAGTGAACTGCAATGTTCACAAAACGTCTGCAAGTTTGGTAGTTACGCACAAGATTGAAACCTAAAATTTTTATTTTATTTTATTATAATAAATCATCTTAAAGGCATCAAATCTTTTATTATAGTAAAGTGTCGACCTAGCCATAGGGTGTTGTCGGCTTAGGCCGACGATTGTTTGCTCGAAAAATTTTTATCACTTTGTTTTTTTTTAGATATTGATAGACAGATTATTGTAGCTCAAAATCAGCAGTAACTTCTTGTAGCCAAGTACATGTTTTATGCAAGCATACCTAAAATGTTGTCAAAAACTTTTTTCTAAATTAAAAAACGACTATAAAAAGGTGTCTGCTTGAGCGCACTTACCCTTATTAGAATAATTTATACAAATTTCAAAATTTATTGGGTGAATAATATTTTTGTACCAATTGAAGATAAAAGTCCAGAAACGCAAAGCTTTTAGCAAAAAATTATTCTATTTTTAAATGCTCAAAATTAAAGAAATATTTTTTCGACCACATACAGTTTCCGTAAAAATTGACCGACCTAAGAATTTTTTTTTTAAAGCTTTAGGAATTAGCAAGACTTAATCTTGATTATGACAAATTTTTAAAAGCTTGTCTTATATATTGTACGGACTCATATTATCTCCCGTGTGGCAGCTCAGCTCTCAAGGGGATGATGTTTCTCCACCCCCGGCACTCTTCTGCTCAAACCTCTTTGAACTTGCAAAATACATTTTTTTTATTACTTTTACAATAATCATAACCAGCTCTACATCAAAGAAACTAACTATTCCGCAAAATTATATATTGTTAATAGCAATCGTATATGTTTAACGATAAATGCATCAATATACAGAAAATATGACACCACTCAGGTCATCATATCTTCTGATGGCTCACTTATCAGACGGATGATGACTCATCACCTAGCAATCTTAACCTCCCTCACACAGTACACATACCTTTGAAGTCACATGAATATGCACTCACACGTAGTATTTCAGAACCGGTACTACAGCGAACCAAATTTTTGCAGATAAGGCAAATAACATTGTGGTTCCTTTATTTAAAGCTGACGTTTTATTTTAAAGCAAAGTTTCCGTTAATTTAATTCAAATCCTATTCGTGTGCAAATATACATATTTTTAAAATTATATCTGAAAAAGTTGTTTGACTTTGTCACTGAAAATCTTTTCTTCTTCATTTAGTAACTTATACGTTAAAAATAACCCTCCTAGTTTTTAAATAAAATAAAAATTACATTTCATAGAAAGTCCTTGTCTCCTCTGAAAATCGACCAAATGTTGTTCGTTTCGTTTTTCTGTGCTACCCTTAACTCAATACTGAATGATATAATATTGATTTATATCATATCAATCATATAGAATTTAAATATAAAATTATACCTTTGAATGCGCTATTGTATTAAATTTTAGTTTTTAAGGCTTTTAGCAAAAAGTTTTTTTTTTTTGCTTCAGAGGCTTAAATCCGAAAAAAAATGCTTGGAAATTTCTTAATTTTGAAGGTTTGCAATTTCAAATTTCATATTGGAAGCCATAAAAAACATTTTCATTTAATAATTTTAAATTAAAATTCACTAATTTGTTTTGTTTTAATTAAAAACATACAAAATGTCATGGTTTTCTAAATACCTTTAAATCGTGGAACATCAAGTTAAAAGACCTAATAGTTGCACAATTTTATTTCACAAGATTTGTAATTTAAAAATTTTTGAACTGAATCCCTTTAATATTAATTTAAAAAAGTAAAAAGCTCAGGTTATAATTTTTTTAATTCAAGTCTTATAAGAGACAAGATCTTAGAAATGGTTATTGAAATATTATTTTTTTCAATTCGAAAATGTTAAATGCACTTATAATGTTTTAAAATTGGCTGATTTTTAGGTGAAGATCATAAAATAGGAATAGACGAAAATTAAAAATTATTTGATTTTTAAAAAATTTTAATTAATTTTACATAATATTTTGACAATTTAACGATTGATAAATTAAAATTGAAAAAATTGTGCCTTTAAAGCAAAATTTTCTGCATTGCTTTATTATCATGTTTAACACTAAATCTTCAATTTTTTCCTTTCAAAAGTTATAATTCTGAAACTAAAATTAAAATGGTTGAATTCCAGAATGCATGATAAGGAACCTGCAAATTTTTAATTCTTAAATGATTTAAATGTTCTCAAGGAAATTGAAATTTTAAATGGTTTATGTTGGAATTAAATGTTGGAATTAAAAAATTTCAATCTGAAATTTTTTAATTAATATTAATAAACTATGACTTTATACATTTTTTCACCTGTCCAAATCTGCAGCTCGTAGTTTTTTTATAGTGTTTTAAATTATAAACCGATGAAAAGTGATAAGATAATTATTAACACGTTATTTACATAACTTCTAATAACTGTTTATATTTTGTGTTATTGATATAATATATGATTATTTATGGTTATATTCTTGTAACACGCTTTCATTTGACGTATTTTGTCGGTTAGGGTATTCCAGTGAATCGATTTTGGATTTTTTGTCATTATTCCGCACCCTAAAAGAATTAATGGACCCAAAAAAATTATTCCTTGTAAATTTTATCAAAATCGGTTAATTCAAAGATGTGTATGATTAATTATTATTATAATTATTATTATTTGATTAATCTGTTTCTCTTTCGGGGTACTGATCAATCTAACTAGCGATTACCCTAAGTGAAGAACCTCACAAATTCATCATTTAAAGCTCCTACTAGGGTCCATTAGAATCCAAGGTCATTTGTTTTAGGCGTCATTTACTTCACTGGAACACCTCCTTATGCATTTCTCATGAACTTTTTGTCGACACAATTTGCTGTCTTGTCAGACTTCTCTCGCTTCCTTCACGTCCATGCATTTTCTTATGCAAGCTCTTGTGTTTCTTTGGCTTTTTATATCTCTTCGAATGAGGGTCTCATTCACACTTTTTAACAATTTTTTCTGCAGTCTTCCTTCAGGCACATTTCCATTGACTTTACCTTGATACACTTGTTTCGTTAGTCGTTTATCTTTTATTCTCTTGACATGCCCAAACCATCTTAACGCACTCCTTTGACATATGTCAACCAGTGTTTCCTTCACACCACTATCTGTAAGGATTACTTTATTACTCACTTTGTACTTCAGCGTTAAACCGCGCCACGTGCGCAGGAATTTTATGCCAATCGCGTTAATTTGACTGTTATGATTTTCTTGGTAGGTCCAGGTCTCGCTACCGTACAGCACCGTCGGTACAAATACAGAGTTATGTATTGCCCTTTCAACTTTATTTAATATATTTCTACTTCTGATAATGAGTCCTTCCCTACCGTTAACTTTTTCACTCTTATTTATACACTCATCTAGCTTGTCATTTATTTTCCTGGCACTTGTTAATAAGGTACCAAGATAAACATACTTATCAACTTCTACTATTATCGCGTCGTTTAGGACAATGTTGCAGATTGTTTCCTTACTCGTGTCTTTACAAACCATAATTTTTGTCTTATTGTTGTTTATTTTAAGTACCATGTCTTTAATGATTGTATTTATCTACTCAACATTCTTTGAAAATTTTTAGTTCACTCTTTCATAACAACCTTATTATCTGCAAAAGCTAAACCACGTACTCTCACTGTCTCGAGATCTATACCCTCTTCGTCGAAGAGGGCCATTCTTAAATAACTGCCTATGAACAAAATAAATAGCCATAAGGACATAACATATCCCTGCTTAACACCTTGCATAATATCGAATCAGTCGCTAAGTTTTCATCTGACCCTTGCACTCGCTTTGCTATTAACGAATAATGCCTTTATTTCTTGCAGGAGCCATCTATTGACTTCGTACTCTTCCAGGTCTTTTTACCTTTTACTTTTATCTACATTATCGAATGCTTTTTCCAGGTCCACAAATGCGCGGAATACTTTTTTCTTTACTTTTAAATTTTTTCTGTGATCTGCCTTAAGCTGAGTATTTGATCTATACATTATTAACCTGGCGAAATCCACTTTGGACTTACCAGATCTTTTCCTATGTTATTTTTATTACCGTGCGTATAAGTTTTTTTTAACTATATTTTGCTTACAGGACTTGATAAGATGATACCTCTGTAATTATTGGAGTTTCTTTTGTCTTCTCATCCTCTGTATATTGGTGCGATAATCGCTTTTTCAGCCACCAGAAACTTCTTTCATCTTAATACATAGGTTTTTGATTCACAAAGTCTGTAGGGTAGTCACTACTTTATTTAATCATTTCAGTGCTTGAATAGTCTACACCGACAGCCTTACCATTCTTCAGGTGTTTAATTATATTCTTAACTTCGAAGACACAGACTTTCTTAATCGGGTTTTCTAATCTTTGTCGTTATTTTTTCCCCCTATAGTTTCATATTTTAGTAATTCTTCAAAAGAGTCTTTTGAAGTGTCTAGTATCCCGTTTGTGTCATATAACATTTCTTCCTTTCTATTTTTCATTCTGAATAACTTTGTATTCCTTCATTCTTTTATAGTGATCATCAACAATTTAAAACAGTCTATTGTTTCCTTCAAAATGGATTTCCATTCACTTTGCTTTGTCTGTTTCGATTTCAATTTTATTTTTTTTGACTAGTAATGCTTGTTTCTTCTCTTTGGCGGCTACGTCGATTTTATCCTTCCACCACGCACTACCAGATATTTTTCAGACAATCGCTGTACCACACATTTGGGGTGCACATCTAACGATGACATCCTCTATATGCGTTCTTTTATTCAATGTTATTGATCTCTTTGTGCTTCTGGATCCTGTAATTTCTCGATTTTGATTCGCGTTTGTTTCGTCTTTTTGGTTTTGTTTTTTTCAATTTCTGACCTACGTTTATTTTAGAGACAACAAGGTGATGAGTATTGCATTCAGATTTTTTCATGATCCTCGTATCTTCTACTACTTCTTCTAGTCTTTCATCTGCACCAACAAAGTCAATTATAGTGAGGCTATTTTTGTTACTTCAGGTGTAAATGTGGATCATTTTATGCCTTAACCAAGTATTTGTTTCTAATAAGTTCTTTTTTTAACATAAGCTAGCTAATCTTTCTCCGTTTTTATTTATTCTTGTAACCTCAAAACTACCCAGCACACTTTCTGTATCCTAACGTTAAACGCTAACCTATCCATTCATGTCACCTATTTTTATGATTCTTTTACCCTGAACGCAAGTACCTATCATATGATTTAATGAGTCTCCGAATGTGTCTTTATTTCGCTTGGATCGCCGTCAACTGATGCGTAGCACAATATAATAAATAATCTTCAGATTACAACTCTTATCTTAACCCACAACTGTCTGGGAGATCAAAAGTCATTCTTCTTGTGATGTCACTTTGCTCATTCATTCATAATTGAAGCGACTCTTTGTTTTCCATTTGATAAACTATCTACTGCAGGCTTGATTTCAAATCCGCCTTCTAGCTCTCCATTGTCTATACTTTCAGCGTGGGATTCCTTTTTCTTTGTTTCAGGCACACATAAAATATATAGCTTTCTTACGTGCATAGGTTCTCGTAATTCTTTCGCCTTAAAATCACTCACACCTTCAGCATTCCAAGCACTCAGTCTCCATTCAGCCCCTAAAACTTTATCTTTACATTTACCGGATCCATGCATTTTTTCTTTTAAAGTTATAGTCTATTCCTAGGCTATTTTATTGATTCTATTATTCATTGTTTAAAGTGTATGTCCAACTACTACCTTTATGCGAGAAATGTATTTTGCGATCCAAAATCATGTCCTAGTTAAGCAATTAGTCGTCGTAGGGTGGAGAATTGAGTTATAACGTCAGTCCTACCAAACTTCGGTTAATAGGGTTGGGGGGAGGATGAGGGATAGGACTGAAACCAAGGGAGTCATAGTTGGTTGGTGTATACTAGGAAGATCACAGGTCTTTGGCAGTGATCAGCAGTGATCAGAGTGTAAAGATTAAAATGTACTAAAATAAGTTATCCAAAATATTTTTTTTTAATTTCCGGATATTACAAATTTTGTTTGCTTAAGTTATTATAATTGCAATTATTAAAACCATAAAACTATAATCTCATGAGATTGGGTAAAAAAAATACATGAAATCTAATGTTTCCCGAAATAAAAATTTTTAGATTTCTCATGATCTGTAAAGAGAGCCTTGAAAATTTTATTGAGGTGAAATAAGAAGTTTACTTCGTGAATCGACATACGTCAAGAAATACAAATTAAGAATCACTTTTAATTTTTTGCTTCATGAGGCCTTTTAAATCACTTGAATAAGAGATCTTCAATTTGTTTCTGACTTGCCTTGTTTCCAAACAAGATATGTTTAACAACACGTGAAGACATTTTTTGATGTCTTATTTTCAAAATAGAGTCAGACTTTATTTCATGTTAATCTAAATGATTTGTTTTGAAAAATCAAGGCTACATTTTAATTTTTATGAAGTTCAAGTTGTGTATTCTAAACGTCCATGAAGTCTTTTTAAAAACATTAATGTTGTTTTTAACTTAAGGATGTTTAAGCTGCGTTATTTACACATAAACTTTAGCATAGCCAAAATCTGAAAATATAAGTCGCTGGGATTATTGAGCTCGTCAGTCTGAAGATTTGGAGTTTATTTCATGATATTGAAACCAAAAGTGTTACAATATATGTATATTAAAATATGATTTAAATAATTTCCATTTTCAGGGGGTATTACTTCACAAATAGTGCCCCTTATACGTTAACAAGTTCCTTATTTTTATCAAATAGCTTTTAAGAACTAATTCTTATATCTAAATCTTCTCTTGTATTTTTTCGATAGAGGAATCATATATGCATTGGTGAATAAGTGAGCGTGCGAACAAAAGCGGGATAGAGCGAGATTGGGTAAGAAAATTAATTTACTTATACTTATACATAATAATTACAAATTTTTACGATTCTAATCTAATCAACTTTTGTTTTCCATTTTCTCACATACATTTTTTTGCTTATTTGTCATTTGCTGCCCTAGCCGCCTCCAAATTCTTTATCCACTCCTCATTCATTTCATCCTACCCTAGAATTCTTACCTCATTCTCTTGCCTGCCTTCTTTAGCTTGCATGCCTCCCCTACATCCTTCACAAATGTGTTATTATATTTCCTTTTTACATTCGCAGATTATCCATTTTTCGTTCTTTTCTTTCTATTTCTGTTCCTCATATATACCTTCTTTATCGCGTTTCCTAATCTTAATCTTGATATTCTGACCAATCCTCTCTTTCTCTTCATGCATTTTCTAAACAGTTCAGTACTTCTTCGTTTTTTATTATCCTACAAAATTTATTATATTTCGATTTATCAATTATTGCCTAAATATTATTCCTTATTGTATTTTCTCTTCCTTTTCTTAAATCCTTTATAGTTTACTCAAGTCTATTCTCCTATGTATCTATAACAAAAGAACTCCATCCCTTTTTCTGCTCGTCTCATGAACTCTATCGCCCCTCTCTTCTTTCTTCTACCTTCTGCAAACACTTTTTCGCTAACTCCTCTCTCTTTGCCTCTTTTTCTTTTCAAAAAAATGTAACTTCTTTTTTCCGCTGTGGTACTAATTTTATCCCTTTTCACTTTGTTTTCTCACCATATATCCAAGCGTCCTCTTGGGTACGCTCAACAAACACCTGATACATACTCGTCTATCTCTGTTTTAAACTTTCAATCTCTTTTAAATTTTTCTATCCTTAAACCTTTGCTTCATGACTAATAACAGGCAATTCGAACGTTCAAAATAACCATATTCTTCTTTCCCAATCTATCTTAAACTGTCTTTTTTTATTCCTTATATCTGTTTCATTATACATGTCGCTTTTTTACTCTTGCTTTTATAGGCCCTCTATAATCTTCATTCTTTTGCAAAGCATATTTAAAATATACGAACTTCTTCAATCTCAACTTTACGCCATCCCATCTAACAGTAAATTATTCATTTTCCCTCTCCTTTTCTAAACCTCAATAACTTTTTCTCTTCTACATTAATATTCAACTTTTTTCCGAGTATTTCTTCAATCCTGTAATGAACCCTGTCATCTCTTCTATATTCTCTGCCATTAACACTATATCGTCCGCGTATGCCTAGGTTTATATCTTTTCTCTTAATATTATAATGCTCAAAGGACATCCTTGCTTCACTTTTCTCATCAACTATATACTCTTTATTGAATCTTCTTGAATCCAATGTTAAACTTTTTTTATCTTGGCTGAAGTCCACAAGTCGAACGCCGCCTTTGTGTCCACGAACATTGCTATAATTGACCGCTTGGCCCATTTGCTCTTTTTTCTCACCAAATAGTTTAGCATATATATGCAGACTATCTTTTCAGTTCAACTTTTGTATTTAAATACTTTAACAACAAAAAATTACATATATTGTATATAATCTTTGCATCATCGCCACTAGACACTAAGCCTTAACTTCTTTTTATGAACCTTCCTTTATTATGGGCACCGCTTCTCCATTTTTTCACAACTATGGTCGCCTCTCTGCTTTCCGTACGTTACTGCACACTATCTACGCTCATTTATTTGGTTATGCCTCACATATTATGAGACTTTATTCAAAATCGTATCTATGCTGGGTGACTTTCCATCTATCATTATTTTGAATATTATAAAAATAAATGTTCAAAAAAGTTTAACATGTTTTTATTTATGATAATGTTTTTATTTAAAATATTATCGTCAGTAATATTATTTTATTACTTAAAATTATAAAAAAGCAACTTTTTGAAGATCTGATAATTGGTACGATCAGTATTTTAAAAAAATTGTGAGAATATTAGAAAAAATTTAAATTGTTTACTCTAAAGACCTCTCAGAATTTTTAAGTCAGTATTTAAAAAACTTGTGTAAAATCTTTACTTAAGTTCAGAAGTGGAAGCATATTTGGAGAAAAACCGAAAAGTTTCATATTGTTCCCTAAAGAAACTTTAAAAATATAAAAAAAATATGCAGAAATAGCGCTCGTAGTCAATTCAATTCTCTTTTTGTAGAAAACAAGTATTTTCATTACACGCTTTTATTTGACTACGTATTTCAATAACGGTGATCCCAAAAATCTCTTTTGGATGCTTATCTTTATGCCGCGTTCTTAAATTGTTAATTAACCTGCAAAAAAAAGCCTAAGCAATAAGAAAGTTTTAGTTTGTTAAAAAATGCCTCGCAAAGCCTGAAGTTTCCTATGTGGATATCTATAGAAAGCATATTTTAAGTTTAATAGGGACCTATTACCTAGAGAAGCATGAATCTTAACAAAAATTTGAAGGTTGTGCAAAAGTTACTATTGTAAGTCTAAATTTTTTTTTAAAAATTGAATTAATGATGTTTATGATTTTTATTCACATGATCTACTCTAAAATTAAGTAGAATTTTGCTAGGGCGGCCTACTGGTACTTCCACTATTTCATCTCTTGACAGTTGTGTAATTTTACCACTTTCCATGTTTATTTTTACTCGTCCTTTACCACCACTGCGGCGACCACAAGATGAATATATTCCGGCAAGAATATTACTCGTCTCCAATATTGCAAAGACTTCACCATCGGCTGTTGATAGTACAATTTGTTCTTGGACTGGCATCGTTACATATATATTTATTCGGGCGAGTGTCTTCGCAGTTCCAATATACGGCGAGGATTAATATAGGAAGTAAGATGAATAAATTCAAGCCGATCAAGGTTATATTGAAGTCCGTCAGAAAAAATAATCCTAGTAGGTGGAGCAGTGAACCTGACTGGAGGAGATCTAGACCTGACACGAAGGTATGGCTTGTCAGGAGAAGACTTAACAGAAATCTTGAACCTAGCGCGATAAGGAGGTTCGGTAAAAGAAGAAGGCTTGAAAGGAAAAGAAGACCTGGCTGTTGAAGAAGGTCTGGCTAAAGAAAAAGACCATTCAGAAGATACACGTCTGTCTGATAAATTAGAAGTTTCGCAACGAGGTACACAGGGAATAGGCTCCCCATTAGGTAAGCACTCGAATTCTGAACTTAAATCTGCAACAAGAAACACAAAATTGATTTTTTTTTAATGAGTAGGAGTACGAACGTAAGTTTACACCTTAGGCTGAATTGATTATCAGGAATTAGTAGTTATCAGTCATTCGTAGTATCTGAATAAATGTAGAATTTTTTGAAATATGCAGAATCATTTTTGGTTTGTAAAATATTTGTACGAATATTCACACCTTAAGGATTTAAGCGGTAGCATTTCATGAAGGCATTTGAAATAATTTCACGATTTAAAGGGTGATTAAATTTCAAATTTCTTGTTTAGAAAATGAAGTAAGAACTTTCCCACTAGCTACTGAGGTGCTAAGCTAATGTGAAATCGCTTTTAAAGAGCTATTATTAGGCTTTAAAAGAGTGGAAGAAAAACGTTTGCCTTTCTTCAAGGGACATGTTTTAGAAGCTTTAGACAGTGATGAAAAATATTATTTCTAATTTCAAAAAAGTGAACAATCTGATTTTTGAATCCCTTGTGAAATATGTTTCTATAACACATACAATCGAAATTTCCTTAAAATAAGTTTCGATAAAATTTGTGCCTAATTCAAACAAACTCAAATAGTGTTTTGAAAAAAAGAACTTAGGATAGATGCGTAATACTTTCGATGAACAGTTATTTGCTGAAATCGTTACAAAAAATTGTAAAATTATATATAGTATATATTCTAATGTTATATTCACCAATATAATTAAAGATGACTGTCCAGATTAGCAGTGGATTATTAACGAGACCCATTTTTTATAATTAGTAGAAAAACTGATTATTGCTTAAATAAAAAAGGCATTTATCTTTGTATCCAATAAATATTTTTTTGTTTTTTTATTGTATATACACTGTTTCTTAGTCGTTACCTCACAGCCTAAAGGCGATAAGCTTATCTGTCCGAAGCATTGATATTTACATTTCATACTTCATTTCCACAAAGTAATTTCAATTACACGAATCGATGCAATGTTAGAAAAAAAAGAAGAAATTTGTGTAATTATCGCTTTGATACAAATTCTCAGCTGAATTCAAATTTTGTTTTAAACGTTCGGGAGAATTGTCGCTCTTTCTTTGAAGGTTTTAGGAAAGAACCTAGGACAAAAAAAATTTGATTGACTTATGTAGATATAAAAGCTATCCTATAAGCGCCTTGTGAATCATCATATGATAGAACAGATATTTATTTCTTAATTGAATTATTAAATAAAAATTTTTGTATTGACCTAAATACCATAAACCTCCTGTAGGTGCTGTAACACCTTTCAGTTAGTAGGGAGGCTTGAGCGTGTAGCACCAGGGATCAAAGGGGCTTAGAGGAGACCTCACTGGGCACAAGGCAGACCAGCAGCGGGCGAGCAGAGAGTCGCCAGGGGCTGGACTGAGAGCTGACCTGTGTATTAATCCTGTGACCGTGTTGGTGGTGGACACAAACCACCCAGAATCACTGCTCGCTGCGAAATTTTTTTGAGCTCTTTAGGGGGGTTACCTGAAGGGCGATCGAACAAGTGTCCCCAGATCCATCGCTAAAATTTGAAGCCTTTTTCTGTAGGCGAAATGTCTTTAAATTTTTCGCAGGTAACAAAGCTGCTCAAGCTTGGCTACATAATACAGTGGCAGAAACAAGGCCATCGGATAGCGCATAACTGAAAGTAGTTTGGGTTGAGTTGTTATAAAAGATGGTCAGAGCTACAGCATGGTAGGTACGTAAGTTGGAAGACCCGTCTGTGGTCTTTCGGCGGTCAAAGAGTTTCAACTCTTAATCAAGCACAGGGTCCTGAAAAATCAGCAGGCACGATCGGCTTCAGTAAAAATACACAGCGGAAGGAATCATGCAACTATTACTTGTGCAGATTTTTGAATCCCTGACGAGAGTTACAGCGGGACACAACAACAGGCCCTTCTATTATCCTGGACAGGTCAACTTTAAGTTTGCCAGCTAAAGACAGTAGCCTAAGTTAATTTCTGGCACAGCAAAGGCGCCTGTGTGGTTTTGCAGAGGGGTATTGCTGCAAGACCCGCAGGTATCTCACTGAACCAGGAACCTTCAGGTGGGCCCTGAAGTCTTTCAGTCGTTAAAAGTCTACTTATCTGGATAGCACATAGTCAATATTCTTAAAGTACTGAATACTTCATCATATTGCTGCTTGTAAGTCTTGCTAGGGCTAGTCTGATATTAAAATATGCTTCCACGGTATTAAGAGGTACAAGAGTAGTATTTATCCCGAAAGCAGACGGGATCGGTTATACTTCATCTAAAGATTTTTATCCTATTAGCACACATATTTCTTACTTTTTTAGAAAAGTGTTTAGATCGCTTATGATTGCACTTGGTGTGCCCATTGCCTTCGTGTAATAGACCAGCCACATGTTGGCCGATATAAAATTAACAGCGACAAAGGTAAGTACCACTTTATGTTAAACTGCTTGATCGGGATGTCCATTGCGACGCGTTCTTTCGCACCTGCTGTCGTGCTTGTTATTAGATTGAGTAATTTATTTGCTTACAAGTCAGAGCTGCTACGTTATAGGCTACGTAAACGATATATTACTTGTCGTGCGCGGCCAGCATCTTGATGCGCTCTTCAAATTGATGCAGCAAGCACTAGTGGCTGCCAACGCGGCCTAGAGATTGAATATGGTAGAAGGTAGAAGGATCTCAACAGCAGTGCGGATCAAAGCCGTTATTGCGAAAAGGCCGACCCTGAGCATGCTCAATGACAAAACGCTTACTCTTAATCTCTTCGAAAAGAAGTATCGCGTAAACCTATCTACATATGAGGAATAGGTTAGCAGCGAAGCACACCCGACTAGTAATAGTAACAGCTGGTTTACAGATAGCTCCAGAAACAAGAAGAAGGCATGAGCTAGTGTATATCGTATAAGAAGTGGAATGGGCTTTACAATACCAATGGAATTCCACGCTACGTTACTGCAATCTAAAATAATGACCATGCGTCAGTGCATGTATAAGGTACAGGGCTGCTAAAATAGCCCGTCATATAGAAATGACTACGTATCTACTAGTATTAATGTACTTAAATGTTAAAAAAAACCTAGCGACGGAAAACACAAAATCCACTTTAGATCCCTGGACACAGCAGCATTAAAGGTAATGAGATATCTGTCAGGCTAGCAAAACTATCAGCAAAAGAAAACTTTACTGAACTTCAGCCAGTTGTAATCATTTTTAGAAGGCTGGTTACTGTAGAAATTAACAATTTGCTGACCAAGGAACATTAAAATAAGTAGAAACTGGTCACTGGCTGCAGACAGGCCAAAACACTCTTGGGTTTTAAGCTAAATCTTTATCGAGCGAAGGAAATACTTAAGCGACAAAGGAACAGAGTAACAGTCCTAACAGAAACGTACATAGGGCATGGAAACCTTGAACATCCCAAACACAAGATAGGGCTTGCAGACAGTCCTCTCTGCTGTCTGTGCGAAAAGAATAATAAAACAGCTATTCATTTTCTTTGTTACTGTTCCGCGATTGCAGGGCAACCTTAAAAAATCACGGGCAGCAACTGCATCAGTGAGTCAGAAATATCAGCCCAGTGAGTGGCTGCAGTCCTCGACGTATGAAAAGGGCTTTCAGGTCCCGCTTAGGCTCACAAGGGGAAGCAACGCAATCACCCAAGCATTAGCGGATCCTGGGGTCTAAAACCAAGAAAT
>JAUELO010133122.1:0-17213 GCA_032357855.1 Amphibolips quercusostensackenii | reverse complement strand
GGGAGTTAGCCCAATGCAACGTGGCTGACTGCGAGAGCTAGAGCTCTCGGGCGATGTGGTCGCCACATCCCTACGCCTTAATTAATTGAATAAATTAATTAATTGAATAAAATTAATTGAATAAAACTTATGTCGAGTAGAATTCGGGGTATATTCTTGCCCCACACACTAAGCTGCTTATTATTATTATTATTATTAGTATTATTATTATTATAAGGTTCGAAACATAATCTGGAATACTCTACACGTGAATTTTGTGCCTTTTGTTAAAGTGAAAATTTATTTGCTGTTTAACATAGAGAAACTTCTGCACTGTTTCGCACAAAGTAATAGGAGTGGATTTTGGGGGATGTTTAATATTAATATGGGGTTGCGAGCATATACTGGAGTTTTCTAAAGGTAAATTTTGTGAGTATTTTTAAATTAAAAATTTATTAGCCGTTTTACATGTATAATCTTCGCGTCTGTTTAGTGAAGAACTCTAGAGATAGATTTTGGGGGCTATTCAATATTATCGTGAGGTTAAAAAGATAATTTTAAGTTTTTTAATAAGAGTTTTGTGACAATTTTCAATTCAAAATGTATTGGTTGCTTTACATGTAAAGCAAGATGTAAATAGCAAGAGGGCTACCGGTACGTAAGCACGCGTGTTTTTTCAGTCTTAAATATTTTCGTAATTTGTGGGTTTTGTGAGCTGTAGTAAACTAGAATGCATGTTGGTGTCTGAAAGAGTTTGCCCTTGGTTATTTGTGATCGTGGTTTCTCAGTTTAGTGTTTTGAAAAAGGCAATTTTCCGGTTTTCATTTGATTCGGCGTACTTTCCTCATGTAATTGGATTTGAGGAGCGTGTTCAGTTTCTCAATGTCGAGACTTTGTGAGAACCATAGTGACCTTTGCTTTCTACCGTGTGAATTTCGAACTGTGGCATTTTGTGTCGTACTGTACTTATAACAAGCATTTTTTGTCAGCTGATCGACCGGGTGAATGAACTTTACTTTCATGATGTCGAGTTCCTTAGGCGACAGTCAAAATCAAATTTTTCTTAACACAAATGTAATTTGTTTTTATGGAAAATGCAAACAGCCTATCCTCTCTGATGCTGCCAGTATTAAATGTGCTTGGTGTCCTGCTCGTTATTATATAACATGCGCTGCTAAAATTAAATATTTTCCTGATGGTAAATTTCATCGCTGCTGCGGCTTTCGGAGTAGCTCCCCCGTGGACAAAGATCGTAGGAACGATAATATGATAGATGTTTTTAGGCTATGATGAATGATCTAAAGACGGAACTAAATTGTAACTACAAAGCAAGCCGAACTGATCTAAAACGAGACTTTGACAAGACCAGGATCGCTGTTAACAGTTTAACTGTGAAAATTGATTGGGTCTCTTCAAAAATCTCACTAATGGACGATCGACTCAATAGCCTGGGAAAAAGGGTGAATGATAATATTGCCTCTGTTACTACAAAAATTTGTGCCATCCAAACTACTTTGAATGCCATTCAAGCTGATCATACAAATGGCGTCTCTCCCCACCATACTGATAAGATTGAGTCTTGTATCAAGGAAATCTCATAGCGCACAGCAGGTAAGGAATATTTATTTCATTCAACCTTCCTGAAAGCAAAGAAGATGAAAACACCTCTCCTAATAAAAAAATCTAGCAACTGTCATCAACTTGTCTCGCAATATATTACGTACTTTCCGGGAGGGCCAACAGTCTTAGATCCTTGACCGGCCAATCAAGATCAGATTTCAATCCGAATCAACCGGCTCAAGAATTATGCGATCGTTCATATCATTGAAAAAGGTGATAGCATTTCCGGACACTATGAGCGAAATTCAAATCTCTCGGGTTTACACACCACTGCAGCAGAGCTTTCACAAGGAACAAAAGCGAATTTTAGACGAACGACTTGCGAGAGGAGAGAAGGATCTCCGGATAACGTACAGAAATCGAGTTGCAGTCACAATTCTCAGCAAGAGAGCTCTTTCAACAACAAAGTGGCGTCATCTATTCCTATAGTTAAGGTGTATTACCAAAATGTCAGAGGTTTGAATAGTAAGCTAGATTTATTGAATAACTCTGTTTGCATTTTCGATTATGATTTTTTGGCATTCACTAAAACTTAGTTAAAAGCTTCTATTTACAATGCTGAAATTTTTTATGGCGATGTTTTCCAGACTTTCAGGGACGACCATGTAGCTAGGCCTGGAGGCCGAGTTCTCCTTGCCATTAAAGGTCATTTTCCTTGCTCACAGTTAAACTTGTCTTCAACATTTTGTAAGGTCCCATCGGTGAACATAGTTGGAGCTAAAATTTATGCCCCAATTGTCTTATTCTTCATTGCAGTTATCTATATTTCGCCCGGAGTATCAGATACTGAATTTAAAAGAATACTTGACTCATTAATTTCTTTTAGTGAACTTTCCGAAGATAAATTAATTATCGTAGGAGACTTTGATATTCCTAACTATAATTACTATATTCACGATGTCAAATTTAATAAAAATTCAGCACTGTTAACTTCTTTTTGACAATTTTTTGATTTACAACAACTAAATTCAGTTGAAAATTGCAATAACAGATACTTGGACCTTGCACTTGCGAATACCTTAACTGAAGTCAATAAAGCCATTAATCCGATACTACCAGAGGACACGTACCACCCTTCCTTGTGTCTAATTCTTTGCTTAAGTCAGCAACAACCCTCTAAAATATTCGTGAAAAATGCATTATCTAAGAGATATAACTCCAAGAGAGCAAACTATATTGAATTGAACTTGAGTCTCAACAACACTGATTGTTTGTCCCTGAGGTCTTGTGAAATACCTGACCAAGCTTGTTTTGTTCTTTATTCTCTAGTCTACAATGTCTTTAAAAAAACGGTTTAAAAATTTAAAAACTGTACAAATAAGCAGCAGTTCCCATCATGGTACACGCGCGATATCATAGTAGACATCGGGGTCAAAAATGAATTTAGAGAAAAATTTTCTTTAACTCGGAATGTGTGCTACCTAAATATATCTAATAAATTGCGAATCGTGATCAAAAAGCGTATAGAAATTGCATTTCACGCATTCGCAGATAATGCTGAATTAAAAATTGTCTCTAAACCATCGTCTTTCTGGTCCTTTGTAAATAGAGTAAAATCTGATAACAGAATCTCAGGTATAATTTGTCATAACAATAAAGAATTTTCATCAGCTCAGGATATTGTGAACAAATTTGCTGAATACTTTCACAGCGTTCATAATGAGTCATCTGCATGTACTTTTACCTCTGATAAATCTAGACATAATTTACTTGGGAATTCTATTTTGATCACCGAATGTAACGTTTTGAAAGTAATTAAGAAGTTACCTAATAAGCAAACGGCTGGATCTGATCTCATACCTGCTTTTGTTTTCAAGGACTGTTCGTCTATCTTTGCCCCGCTATATGTGTTTATTTTTAACCTTGCAATTGAATGTGGTAGATTTCCGGTAGAATGCAAAAAAGCTAGGCTGTGTCCTGTATTTAAGAAAGGGTTGAAATCAATCCTGAGTTACTACAGACTTATTGCTATTTTAAATAATTTCTCAAAAATATTTTAAATTTGCCTCTATGAGATCATATATAGTATAATTGCTAAGAACATAACGATACACCAACATGGCATCCTTCCCTGTGAATCTGCCACTACCAATTTGTTAGTTTTTACATAAGATGTAAGGAAATTGCTTGTTCATTATGACATAGTTAATGTTATATTTACTACTATTAGCAAAGCATTCGATAAAGTGGATCACAATATACTATTACAAAAGTTGTATGACATGGAGATTCCGCATAAGCTTCTACTTCTCATTAACTCTCACTTGATTAAAAGGCAACATATTGTACAATATAAAGGTTTCTCTTCTGACCCTTTCTCGCCCTCGTCAGGGGTAACGCAAGGCTCCAATCTTGGACCACTTCTATTCTTGGTACAGATAAATGATGTCTTACTCTATTTGTCATGTCGTCACCTGTTATATGTAGATGATGTAAAACTATATATGTCTATAGCTAACCTCAACTCATGTCATTCATTACAAGCTAACTTAGACCTCTTCAATAACTGGTGTAAAAGTAATAAACGTAACTTGAATCTATCCAAGTGTAGAATTTTAACATCTTCAAATAAAAATGTAGTACTAGATCATTGTTATTTTATGAAGAGTATATATTTGGAAAAAATTGAAACTTATAGAGACCTTGATACCTACGATATCCGACTAAATTTTAAGGCGTATATTGATGAGATTGTATCTAGTGCTAATAAATCCTTAGGATTTCTTATGCGTTCATGTAGACATTTTAAGACAATATCGCCCTTAAAGACTATGTTTAGCGCAATAGTCAGGTCTAAAGTAAATTATGCATCTGTGATCTGGTCACCTTATTAAAAAAAAAAAATGTTAATTCCATTGAGAAATGCCATAGGCGTTTCACAAAATATATGGCTTGAAAAGAGAACAAAATCTATCCTCCACGTAGATCCGACCATTTAGCGCTACGATGTAGATTTGGCATCTGGTCATTTGATGACAGACGCAAATTCGCAGGGATATTAACTTTATTTAGGATTATACGTGGTCTCACTAATTGTCCAACAATACTTGATTGAATGCCGTTAAATGTACCACAATGCAACTCACGTAATACACCACCTTTCTACCTGTCTTCATCAATTCCACGGCGTTCTCCACTATTTGATATGTTCAGCAATACAAAGAAATTTATTTTGTCACTTCTCAGTGATTAAATTAACTTTTTTTGCTCCTATATTTCCGAATTCACACGTATTGTACATAACTTTATCGAAAACACAACGCCCAGTTCAAATTCTTAATTATGTGCGTGCTCAGATTATATGCAATACTTTATGTACATATTGTAGCCCTGTTAATGGTTCTCTTGAACTGTTTGTCTTTCTTCATTTAAATAAATAAGTAAAATAAATGTCGTAACTTTAGAACTGTTTCGTGAAAAGTACTTAGAAAGGATTATTGGGGCTGCGAAATATTATCATGGGGTTGGACACAGGACCTCGAATTTTTTTAAGCTGAATTTCTGAAATATTCAAAAATATAAATTTATTAGCTTTTTACATATTTTGAATTTTGAACTGTTTTGTAAAAAGTACTAGGGGTGAATTTTGGGTTTCTTTTATATTAATGTTGTATTAAAAACATAATCTGACGTTTTCTAAATGTCAGTTTTGTAAATATTTTTCAAAAAAAATTTATCAGCTGTTCAAATAGAGAATCGTCGGACCAATTTCGTGAAAAGTACTAGGGCTAGTTTTGTGGAAATTCATGAAGAAAAACTATAGGTATTTTCAATATTTCGTCACATTGCAGAATGTCTGCAGCATTTGGCACTTTTAAAGTTAACTCTCACAGAATAAGAATAATTTGTGTCAAATATTTTAAGGCTTACCAAATACCTTTCCATTTTGGAAATTATCAACAACCAGTCATAAATTTTGGTAATAAATAAATAATAATTATATCTAAAACTATATCATATGGATCAGACACCCATATACTTTTGCCATATCGGTACTTGGTACCATACCATTTTGAGGAAAATTTCTCTGGCCCCACCACCCACGCATATTAACCCTTTTTTAAGGCAAATATTTAGTGCAAATTTTTTCCAAATTTGTTTAACCAAAAAAGAATTTGTGCAATATTATGGTAAATCACATATGTGTATTTCTGTGGGAAATTGGTCTAGAAAAAGAAAAACATTTTATACATTTATACATTTTCTTAAATTCCTTTAAATTTAAGAGATGTACTAATAATTATTACTCTTTTGGAAATTTATAAATGTGGGGATTCCGAGAACAGTTGTACCGGGCGTATAGGTGCTGTAATTGCCTCAATAGTTAAAGATAAATATTTCACACATATTTTAGCATACACATGAGTCATTATCGAAAAATTTCCAAACATCTATTGACAAAAATTTAGCTTCAAACCTTATTTTTTCAATTATTCATCCGAAATTTCAAACATACGAATTCATGTAAATATCGAATTTTGTAACATAAGTTGGAAGAAATATTAAATCAAGCTGTAATATTTTTCTTCCAAATCTTCTTTACATAGCACAAACTAAATTTTTTTACAAAATATGTTAAGAATATTTTACTTCACATTTACGTTTTTTCGTCTCCGTATCTAAAAATGTTGCCCCGTTTACTTTCAAAACTGTAAAATTAAAATTTCTTCCACGCACCGAACGAAATCTTTTGCAAAACACGTACAATCAAGATATATGTTTCAACTGTTTCTGAGTAAACTTCGAATTCTCAAATATAGACGATATTTGGATGTAAGGTACTTCAATGTAATGATTGATTCAATTTAAAATATAACTTTTACTTACGAGCAAGTTTAAGAAGTATAATCAAATTAATGAAAAGCAGAGTTAAAATGAAGGCACTCATGTTTTTAGAGACACTGAACTGATTTTTAAAATATTTCTCTTCCCGCAACTGGAAATGTTTCAAATTAGTTCGACTTGTCTATATACTAGCCGTCCTAACAAATAGGAGTACTTAAAGACTACACGTATCAGTACATTTTCTGTGAGAATATTGGTATCGTAAATAACAAAAAGGCAAATAATTCTATTTTTTCCTCACCATGGCAATGAATTGTGAATACATGAGAAGGAGAGATGCAGCCTGTTGTCGTTTTTCCCAATATTGATTTTTATATTGCTCAAATGAAGTTAATAGTGCTACACAATCGTCTTCTAATGTATCCTTACCTTTTTGTTTTCCATAATGACGAATTCCATGAAAACTTCAGATCGATATATATTTAGTAGGATAATTTATTTACTGAGTAAAAAAAAATTATTTTTGAATATGCACTTCACACTAGCCTACTGTTTGACCAGTTAAACGTTTAAACAATTTATTTGAATAATTTCTGCCTTTAAACCGATTAGACATTCAACCTGTAGTGAAGTTCATTCAAACTTTTAATCGTCATCAACTTCATTTTTTATTTAAACTAAGTTTGCAGATTTTATTTTTTTAGGTGAATATTCAAACAAAAATCATCATTTAAAGCTACTTTTTTTCTGATGAGTTGAAAACTGAGATAGTCCGGAAGTCTGATTTTTATTGTTGCTGAAAATTAGTTTTTCGACTGTAAATTTAACTGTTACGTTTTTGTTTTTTAAATTCTCTTTCACATTTCAAAACTAAACTCTTTGCTTTAAATTTGATGTATTTGTTGAAAATTCATCTTCTAGTGGAAAATAAATATTCCTTGTAGAAAATAATTCTTTTTGGTTGAAGATTTATCTTCATAGGTTAAAATTTAAGCTATTTGATTAATACTTTATCTATTTTGTTAAAAATTTAATTATTTTGTTAAATATTCAACTATTATGTTTTTATATTCTTTTTGTAATTTATAACAACTTTCTATCGTTTTTAACTTTCTTTCTTTATTTAAACTAACTTCGCGTAGTTTATTTTTTCTTAATTTATAATGTGTCCCCGAAGGCTTGACATGACCTCCATTTCTCACGGTACTTCCGCCTTCATATTTATAAAAGCTTATTCTACTGTTTACAGATACTTACAGCTATTTACATAAATTCTTATCTCTAGATCCTTATTTATATATTTTTCGCTTCTAATCTGAGAGATTTGTCTTTCCTTTTTCTTTTACTTTTTTTGTACCTCCAATTTGACATTTTTTACATACATTCACTCATTCTTTCTCATTTGCTCTTTTAACCCCCTCTAAATCCTTCATCCACTCTTCTTCCAATCAATCCACCCCTAAAATCCTTACCACGTTCTCTTGCCAGCTTTTTCTATCTGTTAGTCCACTCCTACGTCCTTTCCATACATGCTACCGTAGTTCCTCTTCCCATTTACAGATTTTGCGCTTTCTGTGCTCTTTCTTTTCCCAATACATCCCTCCCTATACCTCGTTACCAAGTTTATATCTCGCTATTTTTGTCAATCTTCTCTTTCCCAACCCCTTCTCTGAATACTTTAGTGCTCCTTCCTTTTTTTTGCTTGATACCATTTATTATATATTGATTTCTAAATCACCTCTTATCTTTTCTATGAATTGTATTTTTCTCCTTCTTTTTTATAATTCCTTATACTTTACTCTAGTCGCGTCTTCTATATCTCTAAAAATAAAGAACACTCTCCTTTCTTCTTCCCATCTCTTTAATTCTATCCTCCTTTGTCTTCTCACTTGCACCTCTATTAAACACTTTCTCGATAACTTCTTCTATGTGAACTTTCAATCTCTCTCCTTTTTTTTCATCTTTATATCTCTGCCCCATAACCTTATACTGGCCATACCAGCGTATCAATTAGCAACATTCTCCTTCTCTTATTTTTTAACCTGCTTTTTTTATTCCCCGTATCCTTTTTATTACCCCTGCTGCTTTCTTACCCTGTCTCTTATATAAGGTCTATGATTTTTATTTTCTGCAAGGTATATCCCTAATATTTAAACTTTTTGACTTCTTTTAACTTTATTGCTTTATATCTCTATGTCTATTCTAGTTTTATCTTCAATAAACAGTCACATATACCTCACACAATGTTGGGATAAGTTTCACTCCTCTGTGATCTTTGAACTGCTCCCCTTTGCCTTTCTTCACTATGGGTACCACTACTTCTTCTTTTCATAACTCTGGACACTTTTCTTCTTTCCATACTCTACTGCACATCATTCATGCACATTTCTTTAATTCACATCTGCCCCCTCCATATTCCTAGACCTTATTTGTAATCTCATCTTTACCAGGTGTCCTTCCATCTTTTATTATTCCTAACACCTTGGCTATTTGTTCCCCTGTTATGTTATTTTTCTGATCTCTTTCTCTGCTATATTTCCCTCCTTTTTTAACTTTTCTTTCACTCCACCCAACAAATTCATGAAATATTTTTTCTTTTCTACCATCTCAATATCCTGGTTTAAACTTTTCCTTCTTTTTCCCTCTCTATTTACTACATCCTGTACCTCCTCTTCTGTCCTTGCCTTCTCCGCCTATTCTTCCAACCTTGTATTTTCCACCTCTTTTCTTTGACCACACGGTTCAGCATACTCCTGTTTTTATCTTCTGTATTCTTCTCTACTGCTTTTCCTTTCTCTTTATTCTTTCAATCCCTTTCTGATCTCCTTCTTTTTCTCTTTGTGTTCTTCATGCCTTTCACTTCTATTACCTCCTTTACTGACTCTAATTTTGCTCGTGCTGTTCTTTTCACTTTTACTTCCTTTAATTTCATATTTTTATTACTTTTTTCACCCTCAAATGTCACTATCATAGGAAAGTGATCCAAATCTATATAATCTTCTACCTTTAGTTTCTTGACCTTCATTCTCACCTCATCGTCTGCTATCACATAATCAATTACTGTTTCCCTTCCTTTTCCTGCGCGTGTATATTCCCCTTCCTTATCTTCCTTTAAATTTCCGTTTAAAATGAACTACAAGCTTTCTAAAAATTTCTTTTTCTCCCCATTTATTTTCTTGCCTTTGGATTTTCTTCCTCGCCCTTCATCCCATTCCTTTCCTACTCCATCTCCTGTACTTGCATTAAAACCTCTGCCTATTATGAGCCTGCCTTTTCCGTTCATCTGTATTACTTCTATCATCATTTTACGCATTTTATCTTACTGCAAATTTTCTACTTTTATTGGCCCTCTATGTCTAACTTTGTGTTCGCCTTTCCTCTTGTCTTTCTTCACCTTTTCGGATTGGTCTTTTTCCATCGGTGTCTTGTACATTTTCGGGCTTTTAGGGTGGTTCCTGTTTTTAATTAATCTTCGCTACTTTGTCTCTCCTTCCTATCTTTCTTTCTTTTTATGAAAGGCTTTATAGAGCCAAAACTCTCATCCCTCAATCTCTGCATTTCGACCGTTTTTTTGTACTGCCCTCTCCTCTTTTATTCACGTTTCAGCGTACAGAACACTTCCTCATTTGAATCCATTCCTTCTTTGCTATTGCAGCCCCGTTAGTTATCTAACCGATTCAAAGAAACCTCTTACCGTATCGCCTCAGGTAACTTGCAAAAATTTTATATGCACTCCGCTACTTCACTCTGCTACCACACCTTGTTCTGTGCTTCTCTCTACCTATCCCTCTCTGTTACCGCAACTCGCCCTTACCTATTTCACCACCCTGCTTCTCACACTGAAGAAACCTAACCTCACAGGATACCCAAACAATCTCAATCTCTGAAATTATTAACCACTGCGTCACTTCTACTATTTTCTTCATTAAATCTCACACTCAAAAAACACAAACACTTTTCCCATTAACTGACCTCAAATTTCACTGCGAACTTGCTATAATTAGCACCACACAATCACAGGTCCATCAAGCTAGCAACTCCGCAATCGAATTTCGCAAATTTCTTTGTATCCGCATATTTGTTTTTTTTTGGGGGGGGGGGCTTTTTTCGGGCTGTATTACCCATTTTTGGGATCGCTACCTTTTTCTTAAAATTCAAATTTCGACTGGAGATACTCGAGATTCAGAAATTATTAATTTTTGACCAAGTAGACAAAAAACATCAACATCATATTACTTATCAAAAACAAGTTTAACAGTGAGTAATTTCAAAAGTTAGATCAGAAGTATTGTACAATTATTTTTAAAAATAATTTTTGAAGTGATATGGAATCGAATTCTAAGGATTGTCTGTCTTCTACGAAGCTTAGGCTGTGCGTAATGGTCTTGGTCTGAAAATTGGAAGAGGTTAAATTGATATTTGAGTGGAGGTAGGTGAAGATTTAGCATTCCTATATAGTTTTCGCAGAATTCTGAAGGTTTCCCTTGAGATGCTCTGTACCTGTTCCTTCCAGCACAAGGTACGCCCATGTAAATATCCCAGATCTTTAACCACGTCCGAAAAAGGTATTCTTAGATTCTGGATACAAAGGTGTGGAAATGATGATAGGGTTTTAAGCGACGAAGATGAAGTAGGTCCAACAACAATTGCCTGTGTTTCTCCCCTGTTTAGAGTAAGTCCATTCTTCCAAACCCAGAGGGTAGCGCGATCGATATCCTCTTGAGTTAGAACAAGTAATCTACTTAGTGAAGAAATTGGTCCCGATAAGTTAATCTTAAAATTGTCAGCATATTTATGGTAGCTACAATTTTGATGTTCACTTTCAAGGTAAGAGGTGAACAAATTGGAAAAGCGGGGGGCCAGAATAGAGCCCTAAGGAACGCTACTCTTGACCTTTTGCCAGTCAGAAAGCCCACCACTATTATTAATAATTTTGTGAGACGGATTATTAAAATATGATATAAACTTTTTATTGGCGGAGTTTGATAGGTTAAAAGATTTCAACTTTCACAGGGGTAAATAATGGTTAACTATGTCAAGCCTTAGTTTTTTTTTTAAATTTAGAAAATTGCAGGTGAAAAATTTTTTCAAGTGTTTCAGACATTGCACATGAAATAGAAATGGTCCGAAAGTCTGTCGGGAAAGTAGGCTTAGAAATTTTAGGTACTGGTCAAATAATAGCCTTTTTCAGATATCTGGAAAGATACCGACTTGAAAGGAAGCATTAAAACCACAGGTTTAAACATGGTTTATTATCCATTTAGTACCTTGAAATTACACTGAAACCTATGCACTGAAAAATAATTGTAAAGGCAAGTTTAACTATTTTAATTGATATACCATCAGTTACAATAGCATTCGATTTGATTTCAAGTGTTTTTTTTTTCAAAGTATTTCAGGTGTGATGTCATTGAGAAAGAAGTCAGTCATTAAATGTAGAATTAACAGAAGTATTGTGAGATAACGATGATAAGTCAGCAAACGGGAATGTAAAAAAAGTCCTTATGAGGTCATCAGGTGGAAAATTACTATCTATAGATTGATGCTTGGGTGGGATTAGGTGTAAACGTCTAAGGAGAGGCCAGATGTTCTCTTTTTGCCTCTACGTGCAAGCTGATTACAATTGTATTCACTAAACGTATCTCTCATTTTAGTTTGAACTAGCTGCCTGAGTTTAAAAAATTAAGCTAGTAATTATACTGCTTTCTGTTCTTTTTGCAAATCTGCGCTTACCATCACGTTCCCTCATCAGATTTTTAATTTCAGATGTGATCCAGGGGGCAGATTTATCAAAATTTTTAGGAACGTGTAGTGGAAAAATTTGTCGACTGCGGAGACTAAGTAATTGATCAGAGCGTCGATTTTAGTATTAATATCTGTATCTAGTAATATTTTTCCAATCATACGTCAGAAGATATTTGTGGAATGTATGTTCATCAACATCAGAAGGATTGAGAAAAATTTTTGGGTTGTTTTTGAATTTACATTATGGAAAAATTTAAAGATAACGTTAATCAAATCATGGTTAGAGAGAAAGAAGATCGCATGTAGTTCGTAGGAGACAACCTTATCAGTATCGTCAACAATCAATGAGTCAATACGAGTACTAAAATAAAAAGTATAGTGAGTAGAATCGTGAGGTACAATCGAGAGTCCTGAAAAGTACACCAAATATGTTAGATATTTAGAATGATTGGAAGTGAGATTTAAGTTAGTAATAAAATCTCCAGTAACGATAATTCTATTAAAGTTGGAAATAAGTGAAAAATTTATCGATTAAAACTCTGTGCAATAGGAGGCATTGGGTGGTTTATAAACTACTCCCACTTAAAGACTATCAGAAGTTGACTCAACTTCAACAGAGAGAGAGAGATTAGGCTATTTAGTTAAAAGTTCACCTATTTTGTTGGAAGTTAAATCATTTTCGTGAAAATTAAACTAATTTGTTGACACCACTTGTGATAAAAAATTTCACCTTTTTGTTCAAAATTCATCCTTTTGGATTGACGATTCATATTTTATAGTGAAAAAGTAAAATTCGTCTTTCTAATGACAAATTTGTCTTCTTCGTTAAAAATTTATTATTTTTAAATAGATGAACTACAACTGCTTGCTTGAGTATTAATCTATTTTGATTGATAATTGAAGTATTTTGGTTAAAATGCGTCTTTCTCGTTTAATTAAACTGTTTTTGATTTAAGAATTAAATATTTTTAGTTAAAATATTAACTTTTACATAATTTATTAAAAATAATTTTTTATTGCTAAAAATTAAACTGTCATGGACTTTTAAAGTATTTTGATGTTTATCGCAGAATTTTTTCACAGGAACTGAGGGATCTTACATTTCAAAGATTTTCAAATGTATGAAGGTTCTTTCCAAATTTTAAAAAAATTTGTAGGATCTTACGTCATTTAAAATGACTTTAACAAGTTTTTAACTTATTTCTGAGAATCAACAAAATTTTTTTAAAAATTTAAAAATCTCAGGCATTAAGAACCTCCCAGCGATCGCTTAAACACAAAAAAAGGTTCAGTAAAACAGGTGGCATTGGTTTTAGTTAAACCTTCTCCGTAAAATTTCAAGTGCCACTTACAATTTTAAAAAATTTTGTAATTTGACGTTGCGTTATTTAGAAATTCCTAAATACATTTTTTGATAAATTTAACTGATTTAAATAACTTCATAAATTTAAAAGCATTTTAAATTATTTCCTAAGAAGCCTTAATATTTTAAATGCATTTTCACCGGTTCCAAGAAATTTAAAAAATTTCAGATTTCGGGAAATATTTGACCTAATGGATTTTTCACCTAATTTTGTAATAATTTAGTTTTATAATTATAATGATCTGGATTTTTATCCAACACGATAAATGAACGCATAGCTGAGACAACTTAGGAGGCGCTATTAATCAATAAAGATAGAGAAGCTGCATCGACTATGATTCAGGATGTTCTTGTCAGGAGTGCGACTAAAGTGTGTGGTACTGCGTTTGTAGAAAGAATGTCTAGTGAAGCGTATGAAATAAAAAAGAAATACAGAGTTAGTCAGCATGAAAAATAGAGAGAGTGAAATGCTATATGGCACAAAGAAGATTAATTTTATTAGAACAAAAAAAATTTGAATTCTCAACAGTAAATATAATGGTTGATAATTCACTAAAAAATGATTGTAACTGAAATGACAAGCAGCTCAATTCAATTAAAAATACTCATTTGTGACCAAAACAGAAGTATTTTTAACCAAGACGATGGATTTTCTACCAAAAATACCATTTTTATACAAGTTATATTAATTTCACACCAAATAATATAATTTTTAACCAAAAAAGAAAAAAAATCATCTTGAAAGATGTGAAAAAAGTATTCTTTGTTAAGATTAATAGGAAAAATAGTGTGATGTTTTGTGTAATATGAAAGTGGTTTTCAAACTTATTGAGTTAATATTGAACCCTACCGTTGCAGGGCCTGTGTTTCAGGAAATTAATGCTTGGTGATGACCAAGCAATAATAAAAAAATTAATAATAATTAAGAAATACTTTATTTTTTATTTCAAAATAAATTTAATTTCTGCTTAATAGATTTTGATTTTGAACCACACTCTTTTTAATTCGGACTGCACAAAACGTGTAAGAATTTTCAAAATTATTCACTCTAAATAAATTATAAAATACATTGTTTATAAAACTTTATACTTATTGTCAATAATACATTTTATTTTATTAACAGAATTTATATTTTATTTGCATGTTTCTTCCTTCTCACGGTATCTTACATAGGAGGTCAGGATATTAAAATTAAACAAAAGCACCTTACGCAATGTTGTTGAGCACAACATCTTTTTTTTTATTTATTTATTATTATTTTGTGAGTATATGATTATCACATTCAAAATAATTTCTATATTATTAGTAAAGGTCTTTTAGTAAAAAAGCCTAATAATAATTATAATATTTTTTATATATCGTGTATATTATTATTTTATATATTTGTGTCATAGGAACGAGGAGACGAAGAACAGAAATATCCTCATTTTGCCTAGACAATGCGCGTTTTCAGTCGCCCATAAACATATAAGAAATCGTTTTTTGGACCACTGTAAAGTGCATCTAATTATTATTGCGACGAAATCTTCGAGCAATGAGCCACTTGTGTTGGTCCGTTCTTTGTGCAATCTGCATCCAACCGCGTAGCACAATATCCAGAGGATCAATAGATACCTCAACTGGTTCACCTGATTATGTAGAAAAATATAGTTATTAATTGAATAAAGATTTTAAGAAATAATTAACTTAAAAATAATTGAACTCATTAACTTAAAAACTGAAGAATTTTGCATTACTAATTATTGGAATTAAATCATTTTTAATCCTATATCTTCAAAATTAAACTACTAATTGAGCGTCCAAAATTATATACTTTTAAAGTTCTATGAGATGGAATAATGTAGAGCTTTTGAAAATTGCAGATTATCAAAATTGAAGAGGTTTTTAGTTTGAAAGTTTGCAATAAAAAATTATACAAGTTTCAAGTTTTACAATTGAAAATTCTGTAATTCTAATGATTTACATTTGTAATTTCTTAAATTTGGAATACTTGAAATCAAAAACTCTTGACATTTGATCTACAACATCATCCAAATTTAAGTATATTAATTTATAAATATTAACAATATACAAATTTTCCATTACAAATTGAAAAATTAGAGAAAATTCATTTGTAAATATTAAAAACAAAAAAAAATTAAAATTAAAAAATTAAACAAAATTAAAATAAAAATTTAAAAAACTATAAACCGTCCAAATAAATTAATTTTTAATTGTAGATTTCTAAGACAGTAGTATTTGAAATTGAAAATCATTAAAAATTGACAATTTTTAAAATGTGAGTCTTTAAAATGGAACTATTCAAAAAAAAATTTTTAATTACATACAAATGAGATATGAAATTTGCAAATTGGATAAATTTCAATCCTATATTTTAAAGTTTCTAGAAATTTTAATTTTATCTCTTTAAAATTTTAGCACTTGAAATTGTAAATCTTTGAAATTTGAGAGTTCTGAAATCTTTAATATTAAACTATTAAAAACAAAGTCATTAAAAATTACTATATCTTCTTAAATTATACACATTAAGAGTTAAAGAAGCATAAATTGCAGATCTTCAATATATACTCGAATCAAAAAGATGTTCACAAATGTCATCATTTTGAACTGTTAATGGATCAGTGTCAAAAATGGAAAACATCAGAAAGGCTTAGAATTGAAGGTTTTCACTTACATTGCATATATTAATTACAAAATGCAATCGAATAATTAACCAAATTGAAATTGATTCACTTCATTTTTTGGCATGCCAATAATTGGACTTATGTGCTAAGATTAAGTGCCCTTATCCCAATCTTTTTTTTAACAATTTTTTTGATAGGGCAAAAAATAACTTTAAAATGACAAAAGTGAATATAAACTTTAAAAAAAGTAAATTTAAACAAAAAACTATTTTTTGAAATGCGCTAGCATTTTGTAATTACTACAAACCAGCTCCAATTATTTAATTATTATTAATTCATTTATCCTTAATATTTCAAAGAACAATCGCGATTAGAATGAGCGCTAATTTGAATTTGATGAAATGAGTTTTTACAATTCTCTCAAATCTTTCATCAAATCTCTTAACTTTATATTTTCGACCGCAATTCAGAAGATTAGAATTCTTGACTAAAAGTTGTAGACATTTTTACTTTATGTTTAATTTTTCGTCTGATCTAGAAAAATAGATAACTAATAATAGACACTAATAACAATTACTAATCACAACTGCTTATAACAACATTTTTTAAAAAACTTTGTTTTTATGGATATTTTTCTAAACAATGATGGATAAAAAACAACAATAATGAAATTAGGTATGATGATATTGAAGTCTTCATAAGGGACTGTACTTAAATTACGTAACGAATTTCCAAAAATAATAGCATATGAGATTTGGAATAAAACAAAACAAAGTAACATTTAGATAAAAATTTTTAATTTTCAAATTCATTAATTCATTTATTTGAATGAAAAGCTTTTTAACCATTAAAGATGACATTTGAAAAATACTTGAATTTTCAAGAAAATAATTAAAATTATTTTCAAAACAAATTGAATTTCATCCAAAGAATAAATTTTAAAACCAAAAGAACGATTTTTCACCGAATAAAGGTTTTTCTGTCACAAAAAAAAAGTTCATTTTAATTGTAATAAAAGAGTTTTTTGGGTTTCAATCGTGTGAAAAAATACGAATCTTGCCGACGTTTCGTGAACGTTGCAGTTCACTTCTTCAGGG
>JAUELO010132755.1:0-17216 GCA_032357855.1 Amphibolips quercusostensackenii | reverse complement strand
TTAATTATGTCTATTTGCTGGGTATGTAACATTTTTTATTTTCAAATAATTGTCTATTATTATAATACAATTTGGCTCCTAATTCTGCACTTTTATAAAAAAAACAACTGCAATATAATAAATAAAAATTATGGGCTCTGATGCTAAATAATTGTGCACATAGCAGTTTCTGCTAATGTTAACTTCTCGAGTAGACACTCTAATAGTAAATATTTTCAGGAAATGCTAACTTTTATCATTTACCGATGCGCAGCGTGCACCTTTGAAGTAACTCTTAGGTGCATCCGCAAAGAGGTCGCAGTTATCAGTGCATGTTTTTCACATTCTCTGATATTGTCTTATTCCATTAGATCGGCAATCTTCCAACTTTTCTCTAGATATGCGAAACCAGGTGTGAACAGGCGTCACAAAAATGTAGGAGGAACAACAGAGAAAGCGTAAGCGTTTATCTTTCGAAGAGAAATATGAGATTTTAGACAAGATGAAATCAGGTACCTCAAAACAGTCTATTGTACGGGAAAATTTTATCTTTGAGGCCGGAAAAACTGGAAAATGACAGTAAATTAATTTTTTGATCGGGAATTAGGAAAAAAATATTTTAAAAATAAAATAAAATCTTTGGAAGGAAAATCTGTCCGAGTTCGATTTTAACAGCTTTTAAAATAACTAGTTGAATCGTTATATTTTTAAATTATGATACCATTCACATTACAATGCGTAATTCGAAAATCTTTTAACTCAAAAATTCTTTTTTTTTCGATTTTTATTGTTAGTCTCACATTTTTAATTTGAAGAATTTCAAAATTCAGACTTGAACAATTAAAAATTAAAAGCGTTTAAGCTTAAAAACTTTTAATAAAAAACATTTATCATTCAACATTTATTATTTATTAAAATATTTAGAAGTTCTGAAAAAATTCCAAAAATAATACAAAATTTGAAAAAATGGAAAACAATATGAATTTTCAAGATTTTGAAATTAAATTTTAAAGAATTTTAAGGATTGTATGCTAGTTAAAAAAAAAAAAATTAATCTTGTAATTTAAGACGTGTTCAGTTTACAAAAAAAATGTGATCGTTCAATTGTTAATGTTTGCAGCTAAAAATTGTCTAAAATAATGAAAATTTGAACATTTTGAAGCTCATTAATTGATTTTTGAATTTAGAGCATTGAAAATTTTAACGTGGATTTATATTTTTGGAATTGAATTTAAATCTTTGAACTCTTAAAGTTGATAAAAGTTAAAAATTCTGAATATCGCAATTCACCTGCATTTCATTTAAACTTATTTAATTGGAAAAATTTGGTACCTTACCTTTCATAGGTGTAAAATATTGAGCATTCAAATACAACATTTTTTAATTAAAAAACTTTCAAACTTCAATTTAAAAAGTTTAAAATTCAAGAGTTCCACTCTGAGTGCTTTATTTTTCAGTTTTTTTTAGCATTTCAAAGGAAAAGATGCTTGGAAAAAATACAACAAATATTTTTTTCAGGCAAAACTCCAACAAAAATGGTTCATACGGACCTGATTGTTATGGTTTGGAGAGACCCGAGATAGAACGAAGGCCATTGAGGGTATCCCTGAGACGGTATCTATAGCGGAACTGCAGTGTATTTGAATTTGTTTTAAATATTCAATAAAATTCTATTTAGCCACGTTTTGCAGATATATTTTTCACATAAATGTATTAAATTATTTTATTTTCATATCAAAATTTAAAATCTATAATGTAACATTTTGCTTTAGCTATTTAGTTAAAAATTTCTGTAATTCATTGAACACTTATCTTTTTTGGTAGAACATTAATCTTTTTTATAAATTTAAAATTTGGTTGGAAATTTATGTATTTTGGTAAAAATCAATCTTTTTTTGGTAGAAAATTCATTTCTTCGATTAGAAATTATTATTTTTTTTTTAAATGAATTTTTTACTTACAATTTAACTATTCCACTTTTTGTCGAAAATTTATCTTTTTTGATATAAATTTAAAGTTCTTCATTGAAATTTCATCTGATTGTTTAAAAATTGAACTATTTTGTTAAAAATTCGTTCTTTTTTGTTGAAAATAAATTTTCTGACTGAAAATTTAACTATTCTATGTTTGACTTAACATTTAACTTCTTCAGTTAAAAATTCAGTTATTTGGTTGAAGATTTCTGTATTTCGTTGGGACTTTGTCTCTTGTGGTAGAATATTAATCTTCTTGGTGACTTACTTACCTTTTTGACAATAAATTTATTTCTTTGTTTGAAAATTCAACTATTAGATATAAAATTGACCTATCAGTTTGAAAATTCCTGTAAAAATTCAACATTTAGTTGAAAATTAATGCACTTCGTTAAGAAGTAATCTGTTTTGGTTCAGTTTAATTTTTTAAACCAAAAATATGAATTTTTAAGAATAAAGTTAATTGTTAACCAAATACATGAATTTTCTACCTAGAAGATTAATTTTATACCAGAACAGACAAATTTTTAAATAAAGTTATGAACCTTTAACCAGAAAAGTAACCCTTGAAGAAAGCTATTGAATTCTTAACTAAACAAGATAAATTATCAAAGAAAAATGTAATAGTTCATATTTCACTCCAAAAAAATAAAAATTTTAATCAAAAAACAATTAAATTCATCCAAAGAAAAACATATTTTCTATCACATAGAAAATAAATTTCCAAAAAATTTGGTGAATTTTCAACCAAAGAAGTATTTTCTGACTTTAAAGAAAAAAGCTTTTAGGCAAATTATAATTTAAAGGGAAAAATACCCCTCAATACAAATAAACCTTCGAATAACTTTTTCTTTTTTAAGTTTCTTTATTTGTTTGCTTTAAAGTTATACAAATATAATTTTCCTAGATTTTTTGAGAAAATTCAAAAAGATTTTTGAAAATTTCTGATACAAATTTTGTTTACAACATTTTCATTTTAAACGGCGAAAATTACGATCAATTTATTTTGGGACGACTGAAAAACCCCGGAAAATAAAAGTCCCTGCACTGTGAAATTCCCAAATTGGAAAATTTTTGAATAATAAAATTCCCCAATAAAAAAATTTTCGAATAATAAATTCTTAAATTAGAAAGTTCCCGAATAATAGAATTCCCGAATTATAAAATTCCCGAAGAGTTTATAATATTACCGAATTGGAAAAGTTCCGAATAATAACATTTCCGACAGTTTATAATATTAATGAATTTTAAAATTCTCGAATAATAAAATTCCCGAACTGGCGAATTTCCGAATGATGAAATTCCCGGCAGAAAATTGACAAATTATAAAATACTCCAACTAGAGAATTCCAGAATTTGAATAATTAATTTTTTATAAATATTATGCATTTATTAAAAATACAAGAATGAAATTTTTACCAAGAGAAAAACAAATTATTTTCAACGTTTAAATTTTCTAAAATTATTGTTTTAATGTAAAATAATAATTAAGAAAAATTTCATTAAGAAGTATATTTTTCAATTATTATTATTTCAAATTCAAACAATAATTTTAGAAACTTTAAACATCAAAAATAATTTGTTTTTTGATAAAAAATATTTGATTATTGGATTTTTAATAAATAAATAATATTGATGAAAAAATGTAATCGATTAAATTTGGGAATTTTATATTTCGGGAATTTTCTAGTACAAATATTTGATAATTCGGCAATTTTCTGCAAGGAATTTTACTATTCAGGAAGTTTCCAATTCGTTAATATTATAAACTCTCGGGAATTTTCCAATTCTGGAATATCTTAAGCCCTTCGGGAATTTTGTTATTTGGAAATTTTTTAATTACAGAATTTTATTAATCAGGAATTTTATAATTTGGGAATTTTATTATTCACAAGTTTATTATTCGTAAATTTGATTATTCGGGAATTTTTCAATTCAGAACATTTACTACTCGGGAATTTTATTATTAGCAATTTTATTATTCGAAAATTTTACAATTCGGAAATTTCACAGTGTCGGGAATTTTATTTTTCGGTATTTTTCAATCGTCCCTTTTATTATTTGGGAATTTCCCAATTCGAGAATTTTATTATTTGAAAATTTTATTATTCAAGAATATTATTCTTCGTGAATTTTATTATTTGGAAATTTCCTAATTCGGAAATTTTATTATTTGGAAACTTTATAATTGGAGAATTTTATTATTCGGGAATTTTCCAATTCCAGAATTTTAATATTCCAAAATTTTATAATTTGGAAATTTCATTATTCGTGAATTTTCCAATTCGGGAATTTTATTAAATATTTGGAAATTTTATTGTTGGAAAATTTTATTATTCGGGAATCTTCCAATTCGGGAATTTTATTATTCGCAAATTGTATTAATCAGTAATTTTATTATTTAGAACTTTTATTATTTGAGAATTTTATTATTCGGAAATTTTCTAATTTGGGAATTTTCCATTGCGGGAATTTGCCAATTCCAGAATTTTATTATTCTGAAATTGTATTATTTGAGAATTTTTCAATTCCGGAATTTTAGTATTGGGAAATTTTATTATTTGAGAATCTTATTATTCAAGAATTTTCTGATCTGAAAATTTTATTCATCGGAAAACGTATTATTTAAGAATTTTAAATTTTATTGTTCAAAAATTTTATTCTTCGATAATTTTTCAATTCCAAAATATTAATTTTTAGAAATTTTATTATACTGGAATTTTCCAATTCGGAAATCTTAATATGTGAAAATTTTATTATTCGGGAATTTTCTAATTCGGGAATTCTCCAATTCGGAAATCTTATTATTTGGAAATTTTATTATTCGAGAATTTAATTATTCGGGAATTTTATTATTCACAATTTTATTATTCGGAAATTTGATTATTCGGGAATTTTTCAATTCAGAAAAATATTCTACTCGGGAATTTTCTTATTAGCAATTTTATTATACGAAAATTTTCCAATTCGGAAATTTCACAGTGTCGGGAATTTTATTTTTTGTTATTTTTCAATCGTCCCATTTATTATTCGGGAATTTCCCAATTCGAGAATTTTATTATTTGCAAATTTTATTATTCGAGAATATTATTCTTCGTGAATTTTATTATTTGGAAATTTCCTAATTCAGAAATTTTATTATTTGGAAACTTTATAATTGGAGAATTTTATTATTCGGGAATTTTCCAATTCCAGAATTTTAATATTCGAAATTTCAATATTTCAAAATTTTATAAGTCGGAAATTCCATTATTCGTGAATTTTCCAATTCGGGAATTTTATTACATATTTGGAAATTTCATTATTGGAGAATTTTATTATTCGGGAATCTTCCAATCCGGGAATTTTATTATTCGCAAATTGTATTATTCATTAATTTTTCAATTCAGAAATTTTATTATTTGGAAATTTTATTATTTGAGAATTTTACTATTAGGAAATTTTCTAATTCTGGAATTTTCCATTGCGGGAATTTTCCAATTCCAGAATTTTATTATTCGGAAATTGTATTATTTGAGAATTTTTCATTTCCGTAATTACAGTATTTGGAAATTTTATTATTTAAGAATCTTATTATTCGAGAATTTTCCAATCTGAAAATTTTATTCATCGGAAATTGTATTATTTGAGAATTTTATTATTTGGAAATTTTATTGTTCAAAAATTTTATTATTCGATAATTTTTCAATCCTGAAATTTTAATATTCAGAAATTTTATTATACTGGAATTTTCCAATTCGGAAATCTTAATATGTGAAAATTTTATTATTCGGGAATTTTCCAATTCGGAAATCTTATTGTTTGGAAATTTCATTATTCGAGAATTTAACTATTCGGGAATTTTATTATTCGGAAATTGTATTATTCGGGAATTTTATTATTTGGAAATTATATTATTCGGATATTTTCCAATCTGGGAATCTTATTAATCGGAAATTTTATTACTAGTGAATTTTCAAATTCAGGAATTTTACAGTATTCGAAATTTTATTTTCCGGGATTTTTCAGTCGTCTCGTAAAGATGCATTTACTGCTAGTTTTCAATATTGAACAACCTCAATTTGGAAATTTGAAAATAAGGGGAAAATTTTCAAATTCTTCTCAGTAAATTTATTTAAATAATTTTGTAACATTCTTTAATTCAACATTATTTCTTATTCAATTAAATTCCTTCAATTTATTTTATTATAAATGACAATTAAGAACAAATTCATAACAATAAATATTTTATCCAATTCTCTTTTTACGAATGAACAATACGGATTTGAATGAATGCAGCGCACATGCGCACTCGATTTTATGAATCGACCTCGAGTACGCAATCGTATTTTTAGTTGGGTTACGTTGTATAGAGGGCAGCAGTTTCCGTAGCAACTAACATAGAAACCGAATGTTACTATGCAAACATTACACCACATTACACTTTTAGCCGCCCCAACTGACTGTCAAAAAATAAGTTCACGATATTTTGTTATCATTTGGAAATTTGGAACTTGAAAACAAAGAAAAATGGTAATTATTCTCATGTAACATTTTCTTTTCCGTAAATAAGTAATGTTTTGACGTTAAACATAACCTTTCCAAGTAAAATTACATTTATTTTCTGTGAATGTTTTTGCTTTTCGATTTTTGTGTATTCTTTATGTTAATTAATTCTCTTACCTTTTGAGTAGCAAAAAGCAGTTTATTCAGTGAAAACTAAGTTTTTTAAAGAGGTTATTTAACATTTTTGAAAAGTTTAATTGATCACACCAAAGATTACTTGTCATTAAAGACACTAGCAGTAGCAATGTGCCCTTGAAACTTTCAATCGGAAACTTTCACTTTGAAAGTTACAAAACAGGACATTTTTCATTAATGAAATTTTTGGGAAACTTATGAAAAATGGAAAAATTCAAATGTTCCAGTGAATTTGGCACTTTAGAGCAGGGAAAATTAGAGAGTAACAGTAAAATAATAGTTTTTTTATGAAATGTATAAAAAGGCCTTTTAACTGAATTCCTATGAATCCTTATAAAAATTTCAATTTGGCTAAAATTTGAAAATTTTACAAGTTTAATTTCTGTCGAAAGTTTCAAAATGTATGAATTTCTGCAACCGTAGTTTTTTATTTAAAATTAAAATCTTTTCTTGGTTGAAATATAAACTATTACATTTTTTGTTGCGAAATCCTCTTTTTTGTTTGAAAATTCATTATTTTAGTTGAATATTCATCTCTTTGGTTGGAAATGTACCTATTTTGTTGAAAATTCGTATTTTCAGATTGAGAATTATACCATTTTGGTTTAAAATTCAAATCTTTTGTTAAAAAGTACCTCTTTGTTAAAAAATAATATATACTGTTAAAAAAATTCATCATCTGTTCAAAAATAATTTTTTTGGTTGAAAATTGAACTGATTTGTTAAAAATTAGTTTTTTATGGCTAAAAATAATTTTTTTCAAACTGTAAATATGATCTTTTTGAGTTGAAAATTCATGTATTTTGTTGGAAATAATTTATTTAATTGAAAGTGTAACTATTTTGTTGAAAATTCTTTTTTTTTATTTAAGAATATAACTATGCTATTTTGGGTTGAAAATTGATCTTTTCTAGTTGAAAATTTATACATTTTGTTGAAAATTCGTCTTTTTTGGTGGAAAATTAATCTTCTTGATCGAAAAGTCATGTTTTTTATTAAAGATTCCTCATTTTAATCGAAAATTTATTTATTTTATGAAACATTTAACTACTTTGTTCAAAATTATTATTAATATTTTAAATTCGTCTTTTTTGAAAAAAAATTAATCTTCTTGGTGAAAAGTTACCCTTATGGTTAAACATTAATCATTTTAGTTGAATATTAATAATTTTAGTGTAAAATTCGTCCTTTTTGGTAGAATATTAAGCGTCTTGGTTTAAATTTACTCTTTTGGTTGAAAATTCATAATTTTAATTAAAAATAGATTTATTTGCTTGGAATTATACGTATTTTGGTAGAAAATTCAACTATTTGGTTAAGAATTAAATTTTTTTTTTGAAAATTCATATTTACTGGTTGAAAATTCCACAACTTGGTTAAAAAATAAACTATTTTATTGAAAAGTAGCCTTTTCTGGATAAATTTAACTGTTCTTTTTTTTAACTTCAAATTAAAATCTTTTTTGGTTAGAAAAATTCAACTAATTATTTAAAAGTTGAACCGCTTTGTTAAAAATTATTATTTTTTTGTTGTTGAAGATTCATCTCTTCGGTTAGAAATGTACCTGCTTTGATGAAGTTTTGTAGTTTGGGATTAAAAATTATACCATTTTGGTTTAGAATTCAAATATTTGGTTAAAATGACCTTTGTTGAAAAAAATTCACATTCACTGTTGAAAAATTAAGATGTTTTGTGGAAAAATTGTATCCTTGTCTTAAAAGTTTAATAATTTGTTAAAAAAATAAAATATTTTTTTGAAAAGTCGCCTTTTTAGATGAATTTAAGTGTTTTTTATTTCAAATCAAAATCTTTTATGGTTGAAATATTAACTATTACATTTTTTATTGCGAAATCTTTCTTTTTTGTTAAAAATTCAATCTTTTTTTGTTAAAAATTCACCATTTAGTTAAATATTCATCTTTTTGCTTGGAAATGTACCAATTTTGTTGAAAATTTGTATTTTTCACATGCAAATTATACTATTTTGTTTAAGAATTTGAATATTTGATGTAAATTTACCTTTTTTGTTAAAAATTCACATTTACTGGTTAAAAATTTAACTGTTTTGTAGAAAAATGGTCTCTTTGTCTTGAAAATTTATTTATTTGGTTAAAAAATAAACTATTTTTTTGTAAAGATGAATTTTTCATTGAGAAATATACACAATAAACATTAAAAAAATGTAGATGAATTCAACTGTTTCCTTATTTTAAATTGAAATATTTTTTTGTTATAATATTAATTATTACACTTTTTGCAGAGAATTCAGTTTGTCGTTAAGAAAAATTTAACTAATTGGTTGAAACTTGAACTACTTTCTTAAAAATGCATTGTTTTTTTCATGCTTGTCTTTTTTGGGTTGAAAAGCTTACTGTCTTAGTAAAATTTCAAATATTTGGTTGAAAACTAGCTTTTTTGTTGTAAATTCATATCTACTGGTTGAAAAATTCAACTGTTTTGTAGAAAGTTTGTCTCTTTCATTTAAAAGTTGAACAGTCTAGTTGAAAGTAAACTATTTTGTTGCAAAGTCGCCTTTTTTGCATGAATTTAACAATTTTTTCGTTTTACATTAATATACTTTTTAGCAACAATATTAATTATTACATTTTTTCTCTAGAATTCAGGTTTTTGTCTGGAAATTTACCTGTTTTTTTTAGTTCCTCTTTTTTGGTTAATAATTCATAATTTTAGTTGAAAATTCGCCTTTTTTGGAAGAAAATGAATATTTTTGGTTAAAAAGTTACCCTTTTGTTCAAATATTCATTATTTTAGTTGAGTATTCATAATTTAGTATAAAATTCGTCTTTTATGTTAGAAAATTAATCGTCTTTGTTTAAATTCACTCTTTTGCTTAAAAATTTATATTTTGAATTGAAAAATTGGTCTCTTTGCTTGTAATTGTACCTATTTTTATAGAAAATTCAACTATATGGTTAAGAATTTTTTTTTGTTGAAAATTAATTTTTTTTTTTTTTGGTTAAAGATTCATAATTTAGTTGAAAAATGAACTATTTTGTTGAGAAGCTGTCTTTTTGGGATGAATTTAACTTTTATTTTATTTTAAATAAAATATTTTTTGGTTAAAATATCAACTATGACATTTTTCGTTGAAAATTCTTCTTTTTTTTGGTTAGAAAAATTCAACTACTTGGTTAAAAGTTGAAGTACTTTGTTGAAAAAATCTTTTTTTTTTGTTTGTTTAAAATTTATAATAATAGTGGAAAATTCATCTTTTTTGATAGAAAATTAGTCTTCTTGTTCGAAATTTCAGCCTTTTTGTTAATAATTCATAATTTTTGTTGAGACTTTGTCTCCTTGGTTGGAAATATGCGTATTTTTTTGAAAATGCGTCTTTTTAGGTTGAAAATTAATATTTACTGGATGAAAATTTATCTTTTTTGGCTTGAAAATTCAACAATTTAGTTAAAAAATAAACTATTTGTGAAAAAGTCGTGTTTTTTTGGATGAATTCAACTCTTTTTTAAAGGAATGTGCCTTTTTAAAGTTTCAATTTTTTGGTGAAATATCAACTATTATATTTTTTGTTGAAAATTCATCTTCTTTGGTTGAAAATACGGTTAGAATTTGAACTACTTTTGTTAAAAATTTATTTTTTTGTAGAAGATTCATAATTTTTAGTAGAAAATTCGTCTGTTTTGGTAGAAAATTAATGTTTGTAATTGAATATGAATTTTTTATACTCAAACCCTTTATAACGTTTCAATTATTTTAAGTGGATGTAAGTCGTTTGAAAATTAACAATTTTTACGTTGTCAATTATACTTTTAATAATTCAACCATTTTAATTTCAATTACAAAATTGAAATTTATAAGAGGGCTTAAATTTTAGATGTATTTATTTTTTATTTAATTTTTCATTGTTTTATATCTATTTTTGAGACGTTTCATTCAAAATTGTTTAATTAAAATATTTTTAACTGAAAATTTTGCAACGGTCAGTTCTTCCAAATTGATATTTTACGATTTCGAAAAATTAAACAAACCAGACAGTTTCGTACGTTTAAAGTTTAAACTAAGCGATTTAGAATATTTATATCTAAAATTATAAAATTTCGAACGGACTTCGATGCCTTTAAACATAAAATTTTACAATTTTGAATGATTTTATAGTAAAATTGTCCTGACCGTTTAACTATTACATTTAAATTATTATCTTTGAAGTTTAATTATTCTAAATCTTTGATATATAATATAAAAATATAAAAAAATATAAAAGTTATATTCCTTTTAATTGAAAACATTTTTAAGTTAGGATCTTGAAATTAATCTGTTGAAAATAATTAATTTTTCCATTTTTTGTCACGATCTTAAAAATTTAATAATTTTAATTTGGAAAATTAATAACGTAAAAATCGCGAGACAAAAAAATAATCGAAAAGCGAGGAGAAATATAAGAGCCTAAATGTGGACAAAGTGATTGAATGAATTGGGAAATTATTATTAATTAATTAAATAACAAAAATATTATTTAATACTTCAACACTATTTTGATGGACTTTTTCTATGGTGAACATTTTTAATATAAATACAATTTCTTATAGCTTTTAAGAATTTAATTAATGTCAGTAAATAGCTACCTAAATTACATTTTAAATTAAGAAAATTAATAAGAATCATACATAAAAATTTAAAATTTGAGCAATTGAATTCTTAGCATATTAGTTTAATTCAAATGTGTAAACTCTATCTTAAAGTATAAAACGAATTCTGGATGTCAATACCGAACACTTATAAAAAATTTCAATACCAAGTTTATAAAAAAGTAAAAACAAGGAATCAATTACGAAAGAGTCTATAAATAAAAAAGGAGTATCAATTTTTTTTACCTGTTGGTGCAATAAAAGCTGTGCTAAATAAAACACATTATATGCCTTCCACAGTATGTTTTAATTTTATTTTTTCTATGTTTTTTTTTTAATTGAATTTTTTTTTATTTGAACTTATTATTACCTTACATTATTAATTGACTTAAAAATTTAGAATTAATATCAAATTAAAATAGTGGGAAGCTATAATAATTAATTAAAGGTAAATCAAAGTTAAAAAAAAAAGATATTAAAATCTGTTTGAGTAAAAAAAGAGGTAATTAATTAATTATTAATTATATTATAATTTATATTATAATTATATTATATATTATTTTATTATTATTAATACTATTATTATATATAATATATTAATAAAATATAGAATATTATAACATTTTAATTAATTATTAATAAATTGAAGATAAACCAAAATTTTAAAAGAAGAAACAGAAAAATGAAATCAGTTTGAGTAAAAAAAAAATTAAATTTGAACAAAAAATTAATAAGTTGGACTATATGTGATAGAAAATAATGTAATTTAATAAGTATATTTATTATTACAGGGTTTATTAGCTATTCTTCGAAAACTTCGATCCAATCCAGAAAAGGAATTAAGATTGCTTCTTTTGGGACTAGACAATGCAGGAAAGACAACAATTTTGAAAAAATTAGCTAGTGAAGACATTGCAACGGTAATTTTCAGTCGATTACATAAATATAAAAAGTACGAAAAATAATACGGCTACTATCGAAAATCGAAATTAATGTCAAAATTGTGTTTGGTGAAAGTTTTATGTCGAAAGAAACGAAAGGGAAGGTAACGAACTTTTTTTTACGTTTATTTTCGATTTTTATTGTATAATAAAAATATGAAGAATTTTAATTTCAAGTTAATAATTCTAAATTACTTCATGAAAATATAACATAATGTTTTTTGTATTTATATTATTATTAATATTGAATTTTATTAAATCAAAATTTATAAATATAATATATATTATTCAAAAATAATAATTTGCTTTAATACCCTTAACAATATGTTTTATTCAAACTATTTAAATTACAGAAATAGAAATAATAATAATACAATAATTTCCACATCATTTTGATATTATTTTTCCGTAGACACAATTGAAAGTTGTGAAAAGTATTTAAAATTATTAACATATTGTACAGGTTGTAATAAATTACGTAAAAAAAATGTTTATTATTCTGTTAGAAATGGTTGTTAGTAAATCTTTTTGGTTGAAAATTTAATTGTTTTGTTAAAAATTCGCCTTTAGGGTTGAACATTCAACTTTTTGGTCGAATATCAACTTTTTTGTTAAAAATTTATATTTTCGTTTTGAAAATTCAATTGTTTTGTAGAAAATTCATCTTTTTGGTATGCAAACTCCACGTTCTGAATAAATGTTTTTGCCTCATTGACTGAAATACTTTCTCAGTTGAAAATTCGTATTTTTTTATTTAAAAATTTATCTGTTTCAATTCGTTGAAAATGGACCTAATTTGTTAAAAATTCACATTTTTGGTTGATGATTAATCATTTTAATTCAAAAACCTTTTTTTTTATTTTTGGCTAAAAATTGATGTATTTTGTTGAAAATTCGCTTTAAATTTGTTGAAAATTTATTTTTAACTAAAAATTTAACTATTCCATTCTTACTTAAAAATTTATATATTTTGTGGAAAAGTAATTTCTTTGTTTAAAAATTTAACTATTTTTTAAAAAGTTTGTTTTTCTTTTGGTTAGAAATTAATTTTTCGAACTAAAAATATAATTATTCCTTTTTGGTGGAAAATTCATTTTCTTATTTAAAAATTTAACTTTTTGGTAGAAAATTTAACTATTCGGTTTAAAAACCATTTTTTTTTGCCGATTCATCATTATAGTTGAAAATTCATGTACTTTGTTAAAAAATTAGTTCTCTGGTTGAAAATTTTACTATTCTGTTGAAAATTTGTTTCTTTATTATACATTAATTTCTTCAGCTGTAAATATAAGTATTCGATTTTTGGTTGAAAATTTATCTTTTTTAACAACTATTAATATTAATACATTATAATATAATATTATAATATCAATTAATTATTTAATAAATGAATATTAATTATAAATTTGAAAATTATTCTTTATTGTTGAAAATTCATGTTTTTGATAGAAAATTCAATTGTTTGGTTCAAAATGCATTTTTTTATTGAAGATTTATCATTATAGTTGAAAATTCATTTATTTTCTTGCTAAATTAACTTTTTTGTTTGTTAAAAATTTAAGTGTTTAGTTGAAAACAATATAGTTATTATCGTTTAAGTATTTTAAATGCATAATTTATTAATTTATTTAATTAATTTATCATTATTATTGTTATTAAAGATATATATATTATCTTTAGCTGAAAATTCAACTATTTTATTGAAAATTCATGCATTTTGATAAAAATTCACCTCTTGTGGTAGAATAATAATCTTTTTGTTAAAAAATTCATTTTTTTGGTTGACAATTAATTTCTTTGGTTTATTCTAAGTTGTAAATTTATTTATTTCAAGGGTTAATTTGAATTCTTTGTGAAAATTGGTCTTTTTGGTAGAATAGTAATTTTATTAGTTGAACTTTGAATTTTTTGTTAAAAAATACATTTTTTTATTGAAAATTTTACTATTTTATTGAAAATTGATTTGTTTTGCGTAAAAATGCAACTATTTTTTCACAATTTATTTTATTTGCTGAAAATAATATCATTTTTTTAAAATTCGTATTTTAAAGTTTAATTAGAAAATTTCACTATTTTGTTGAGAATTCCTTATTTCTTTGTTAAATATTAATTGGTTTAATTGAAAATTGAAGTCTTTTATTTTTGGTTCCAAATTAATTTCTTTGATTGAAAATTTAACTATATTATTTTTGGTTGTAAATTTATTTGTTTCAGTTAAAAATGTATTTTTTTTATTGTCTTTTGTTAGAAAATTCAACTTTGGGTTGAAAATTCAACTACTTGGTAAAAAATGAATTTTTCTGGTTCAAGATTTATCATTTGAGTTAAAAGTTAATATTTTTTGGTTGAAAATTGGCCTATTTTGCTTGAAATTCATTTATAAAAATTTTAAATTAATTTTTCTTCTCAAAGCGTAACTTATCCATTTTTGTTTGAAAATTGCTCTCTTTTAGTTGAAAATTCATGTAATTTGTTGAAAATTTATCTTTTTGGTTGCAAATTTAATTCTTTAGATAAGAATTAGTTTTCTTCACTGAAGATATTTTTTTACTGAAAATTTAACAATCATATTTTAAGGTGAAAATTTATCTGCTTTAGGTCATAATTCAAATTCTTTGTAAAAAATTCGTCTTTTTGGTAGAACAGTAATCTTATTAATTGAATCCTTATCTTTTTGTTTAAAAATACGTTTCTTTTGTTGAAAATTAAACTATTCTGTTTAAAATTGATTTATTTTATATAAAAATTCAACTATTTTGCTTACGATTTATTTTATTTGGTTGAAAAGTAATTTCATTTGTTGAAAATTTATATCTTTGTGTTGAACTCAACTTTTTTGCAGGACATAATATTAATTGGTTTAATTGAAAATTGGAGTCTTCTATTTTTGGTTCGAAATTGATTTCTTTTTTTTTTAACTATATTATCTTTGGTTGTAACTTTAATTGTTTCAGTTAAAAATGTATGTATTTTTTTTTAAATTGTCTTTTAGTAGAAAATTCATTTTTGGGTTAAAAATTCAACTACTTGGTTAAAAAAGAACTTTTTTGGTTAAAGATTTATCATTTTAGTTAAAAGTTAATTTTTTTTTGGTTGAAAATTGACCTATTTTGCTTAAAATATATTTATAAAAATTAAAAATTAATTTTTTATATCAAAACGTAACTTATACATTTTTGTTTGAAAATTTATCTCCTTTAGTCGAAAATTCATGTATTTTGTTAAAAATTTTTCTTTTTGGTTGGAAATTTAATTCTTTGGATAAAAATTAGTTTTCTTTACTAAAGATATTTTTTTACTGAAAATTTAACGATCATATTTTCAGGTGAAAATTTATCTGCTTTAGGTGATAATTAAAATTCTTTGTTAAAAATTCGCCTTTTTGGTAGAAAAGGAATCTTATTAGTTAAACCTCTTATCTTTTTTTTTTAAATACATTTCTTTTGTTGAAAATTAAACTATTCTGTTTAAAATTGATTTGATTTACATAAAAATTCAACTATTTTGCTTACGATTTATTTTATTGGGCTAAAAAGTAATTTCATTTGTTGAAAATTTATATTTTTGTTTTGAAAACTCAACTTTTTTGGAGGACATTTGTCATTCTGGCTTGAAAATTCAACATTTTGGATGTGATTTTTTTTTCTTTATTGACTGAAAAATCGTTCTTGTTAGAAAATTCAACTCTATTTTTTTTTTGAAAATTCGTATTTTTAAATTTAATTCGACTGGTTTTGATTGAAAATAAATTTTTTTTTTTTAATATTAATTATTACACTTTTCGCTGAGAAATAATTTTTTTAAATCGAAGATTAATATCACTTTGGTAAAAAATTTCACTATTTTTCGAAAATTCATTATTCCTTTGTTAAATTTTAATTGGTTTAATTAAAAATTCAATCTTTCCATATTTGATTCGATATTAATTTCTTTGTTTGTAAATTTAACTATTTTATTTCGGGTTGTAAATTTATCTTTTTCAGTCAAAAATTGATGTATTTTTTGAAGTTTTTTGTTTTGGTAGAAAATTTAACCATTTGTTCAAAACTGCATTTTTTCGGTTGATGATTTACAATTTCAAAAAGTTTATTCTTTTGTTTGAGAATTCACCCATTTTATTCAAAGAAATTTTGTTTGTTTGTTAAAAATTAATTTTTTTTCAACTGAAAATGTAACTCATTCATTTTTGCTTAAAAATGTCTCCTTTTTTATTTAAAAGATAATGTATTCTGTTAAAAATGTATCTTTTCGGTTGAAAACTCATTTCTGTTTTTGAAAATTAATTTTTTCACAAAAAATTTTGCTATCATATTTTAAGTTAAGAATTGATCCTTTAGAGGTGAAAATTTAACTATTTTCTTGAAAATGCGTCTATTTGGTATAAAACTAATCTTATTTGTTAAAACTTCAGATTTTTGTTAAAAATTCATATTTTCTGATTGTGAACTTATCTTTTTTGCAACTACATTTTTTTCTTAAAAATTCAACATTTTGGATTCTATTTTTTTCTTTATTGACTGAAAAGTCTTTCTTGGTTGAAAAGTCCTCTTTTTGAATGAATTTTTAACTGAATAATTGAGTTTTGAGGTCAAGAAGATAAGTTTTAAACCAAAAATGGAAGAAATAAATTTTTGATAAGAACAATTATCATTTAATAAAAAAAGTTAAATTTTCAACCAACATGATTATTAATAGATAAAAAATAAAATAATTGTCAATAAAAAGTGTAATAGTTGATATTTCCACCTAAAAAATTCGAATTTTGAAGAAATTATTTAAATCCTCAATCATTATAAAATTCTGTGTCACTATTGTGACTAAAAGTGTTGAAAATAAATTAAGAATTTTTTGCATTAACATTATTGATCTCTATAATGTAAGGTTGCTTTTATACGTAAAAGAAAAATTTAGAACGGTCAGGGAAAGTAAAAAATTGGTCAGTGAAAAATCAGAGAAAGTCAGGGAATATTGAACAGGTGAATGACTGTAAAGCCTGATATAATAAATAATTAATATTGCTTATTAAATAAAAATATATATAT
>JAUELO010132493.1:0-17218 GCA_032357855.1 Amphibolips quercusostensackenii | reverse complement strand
ATATATATACATACAAATTATAATATTTTAAAATATATTACAAGATTTAAAAAAAAATTATGACTAAAAAAAATACAAGATTTAAAAAAAGTACGATTTAACAAAATTATAAGATATCAAAAGAAACTATAAGGTTTAAAAAAATTATAATATTTTAAAATCAAGTATAAAATTTTAAAATAAATTCGAAGATTTCAAAAGAAATTCTAAGATTCCAAAAGAAATTCTAAGATTTTAAAAGTAATTATAAGATTCAAAAAGAAATTCTAAGATTATAAAAGTAATTAAAAGATTTCAAAATAAATTATAAGATTTAAAAGGAAATTATAATATTTTAAAATAAATAATAAAATTTAAAACAAAATTATAATACTTTAAAATAGACTATAAGATTCTAAAATAAATTATGAGACTTAAAAAATTACAATATTTAAAAAATACGATTTAAAAAAATTATAAGACATAAAAAGAAATTATAAGACTACAAAAGAAATTATGAGATTACAAAAGGAATTATAAGATTAAAAACGAAATTATAATTTTTCAAAATATATTATTGAATTTTTTTAAAAATTTAGATTTCAAAATTAAATATAAGATTTCCAAAGAAATTATAAAATTACAAAAATTCTAAGATTAAAACAATTATAAAATTGCGAAAGAAATTATAAGATTACAAAAGAAATTGTAATATTTCAAAAAAAATTCTAAGATTTGAAAAGTAAATTATAAGATTTGAAAATAAATTATGAGATTTCATAAAAAACTATAAGAATACAAAATAAATTATAATACACAAAAAATTACAAGATAAAAAAATACAAGATTTAAAAAAAAATTATAAGATTAAATAAGAAATGATAAGATTTTCATCGAAATGATAAGATTTCAGAAAAAATTACAACATTTAAAAAAAACACAAGAAAAAAAACAAGATTTAATAAGAAATTATAACATTTCAAAATAAATTATAAGCCCTTATGAAAAAGAAGTATTGATAAGTATAGGATCCAGTACTTTTTTCGTGAAAATGTATTGGATTTCCAATAATTATTCCCGAAAAAGTATTAGATCCAATATTTACCAATACTTCTTTTTCATAAGGGAGATTTAAAAAAATTATAATGCTTTTAAATAAACTATAAAATTACAATACTCAAAAATAAAGTATAAGACATTAAAATAAATTATAAGATTTCACAAAAATGATAAGCAAACAAAAGAAATTGTAATATTTCAAAATTAATTATACTATTTTCAAGGAAATTAGAAAATTAAAAAAAAATATAAGATTTTAAAATAAATTATAAGATTAAAAAAAGATACGATTTAAAAATAAAGTATAAGATTTCAACATCAAAATTATTTAACTAGTTGAAAATCCATCTATTTTGTTGAAACTTTATTCATTTTTTGGTTGAATATTCATCATTTTAGTCAAAAATCCTTCTCCTTAGTAAAAAATTGAACTATTTTATTGAAACTCGAAGTTAATACAGTAACCACATTAATTTAATTTAAAAGATTTATTCCCCTATTTTCCCAAAGAAATTTTCTGTGAAGCCTGCTATCAATAAAAATTTAAATTTTTAAATATTTTTTTTCCGATAGGTAAAATTTGATTTAGTCCAAAATTTGAAAGATTTTTGGCCCCACCGCTAGGTTAACAAAACTAAAAACTGATCAAAATGAGTTCCAAATTGCTTGAAATATTCGAGGATGGAGGATGAAGCGATGACTTGGTTTTATTTACAATTAGATTATTAGATTATTAGTTCAGGAGAGGAGGTTTCCCTACCTTCGTCATCGCTGGAGTAACTGTTGTAACGTGAAACATTTGTTACTGATCTCCTCCCGTCGGAGCTTTTACTCCTCACATGAGGACGATGAGTTTCGTCTCTTCTTCTGGAGTGTCGAGCTTCTGCGAGAGAAGCTTCGTGAGCAGCTAAATCAAGCAGAGCTTGTTGTTTATAGTAGCTCGATAGCTCAGTTTGAGCTGTTCCTCTGGTCGTGGAGCCAGAAGGTTTCCTGGTCAGTGGGGACTGCAGCATTCGCTGCTTCCATTCTAGAAGACGCTTCATCGATTCCTCACGCTAAAAAAAAAGAAAGAGTTTTGTAAAATTAGTTTAAAATTTCAGGGATTTCAGGGATTTTTGAAATTTCGAGATATTTCACCATATTTAAGGGCATCGTGAGATTTTGAAATGAATTATAAGATTTCGAAAGAAATTATAAGATTAAAAAAGAAATTATAAGATTGGAAAAGGAATTATAAGATCACGAAAGAAAGTATTAGATTTCGAAAAAATTATGAAATTACAAAAGAAATTATAAGATTTAAAAAAATACGATCTTAAAATAAAGTAAAAGATTTAAAAAGAAATCATAATATTACAAAGGAAATTATAAGTTTAAAAAATAAATTATTATGAGATTTAACAAGGAATTATAATATTTCAAAATAAATTATAAGATTTCAAGTTAAACTATGAGATTTCAACATAAACTATAAGATTTCAACATAAGATTACAAAAGAAATTATAAGATCACGAAAGAAACTATTAGATTTTGAAAGAAATCATGAGATTACAAAAGAAATTATGAGATCACGAAAGAAACTATTAGATTTTAAAAGAAATTATGAGATTGCAAAAAAAAATTAGAAGATTTAAAAGAATACGATTTTAAAATAAAGAATGAGATTTGAAAAGAAATCATAATATTACAAAGAAAATTATAAGATTAAAAATTAAATTACTATAAGATTTAAAAAGGAATCATAATATTTCAAAATAAATTCTAAGATTTAAAAAAAATGTGATTTAAAAATAAAACTATAAGATTTAAAAAGAAATTGTGAGATAACAAAAGAAATTATAACGTTACGAAAGCAATTATAATACTTCAAAATATATTACGAAATTTGAAAAATTAATTATAAGATTTCTAAAGAATAATAAAATAAAAAAATATATATAAGATTTTAAAATAAATTATAAAATTTTAAATAATTACAATATTTAAAAACATATAAGATTTATAAAATTATAAGATAACAAAAGAAATTATAAAATTACAAAAGAAATTATGAGATTACAAAAGGAGTTATTAGATTTAAAAAAATACGATTTTAAAATAAAGTATAAGATTTAAAAAGAAATCATAACATTACCAGGAAAGTTATAAGATCAAAAATTAAATTAACATAAGATTTAAAAAGGAATTATAATATTTAAAAATAAATTATAAGATTTAAAGATAAATTATAAGATTTCAACATAAACTATAAGATTTAAAAAAAAATTTAAGATAGCAGAAGAAATTATAAGATTACGAAAGCAATTATAATATTTCAAAATATATAACAAGATTTAAAAAATTTAAGATTTCAAAATTAATTATAAGATTTCTGAAGAAATGATAAAATCAAAAAATATATATAAGATTTTAAAATAAATTATAAGAATAAAGAAAATTACAATATTTAAAATAATGAAAGATCTTAAAAAATTATAAGATTACAAAAGAAATTATACGATCACGAAAGAAACTATTAGATTATAAAAGAAATTATGAGATTACAAAAGGAATTATAAGATTTAAAAAAATACGATTTTAAATAAACTATAAGATTAAAAAAAAAAATATAACAAAGAAAAATTATAATATTGAAAATTTAATTACTATAAGATTTAAAAAGGAATTATAATATTTCAAAATAAATTATAAGATTTAAAAAAAAAATGAGATTTTAAAATAAAATATAAGATTTCAAAAGAAATTGTGAGATAACAAAAGAAATTATAATGTTACGAAAGCAATTATAATATTTCAAAATGTATTACAAGATTTAAAAAATTTAAGATTTCAAAATTAATTATAAGATTTCTAAAGAAATGATCAAATTAAAAAATATATATAAGATTCTAAAATAAATTATAAGATTAAAAAAATTACAATATTCAAAAAATATAGGATCAAAATATTATAAGATAACAAAAGAAATTATAAGATTACACAAGAAATTATGTGGTCACAAAAGTAATCAGAAAAATACAATTTTAAAATAAAGTATAAGATTTAAAAATTAATCATAACATTACCAAGAAAGTTATAATAATAAAAAATAAATTCCATAAGATTTAAAAAGGAATTATAATATTTCAAAATAAATTATAAAATTTCAAGATAAATTATAAAATTTTGAAATAAACTATAAGATTTCAAAAATAATTGTAAGATAACAAAAGAAATTATAACAATACGAAAGCAGTTATAATATTTTAAAATATATAACAAGATTTTAAAAAATTTAAGATTTCAAAATTAATTATAAGATTGCTAAAGCAATGATAAAATCAAAAAATATATATAAGATTTTAAAATAAATTATAAGAATAAAAAAATTACAATATTTAAAATAATAAAAGACCTTAAAAAATTATAAGATTACAGAAGAAATTATAAGATCACGGAAGAAACTATTAAATTTTGAAAGAAATTATAAGATTACAAAAGGAATTATAAGATTAAAATAAAATACGATTTTAAAATAAATTATAAGATTCAAAAAGAAATTATAATATTACAAAGAAAATTATAAGATTAAAAATTAAATTACTATAAGATTTAAAAAGGAATTATAATATTTCAAAATAAATTATAAGATTTCAAAAAAAAAAAATTTAAAAATTAAATATAAGATTTCAAAAGAAATTGTGAGATAACAAAAGAAATTATAATGTTACGAAAGCAATTATAATATTTTAAAATATATTACAAGATTTAAAAAATTTAAGATTTCAAAATTAATTATAAGATTTCTGAAGAAATAATAAAATTAAAAAATATATATAGGATTTAAAAATAAATTATAAGATAAAAAATAATTACAATATTTAAAAACATATTAGATTAAAAAAATTATAAGATAACAAAAGAAATTATAAGATCACAAAAGGAATTATAAGATTACAAAAGGAATTATAAGATTTAAAAAAATACGATTTTAAAATAAAGTATAAGATTTAAAAAAAAAACATAACATTACCAGGAAATTTATAAGATTGAAAAATAAATTACCATAAGATTTAAAAAGGAATTATAATATTTCAAAATAAATTACAAGATTTCAAAATAAATTATGAGATTTTAAAATAAACCATAAGATTTAAAAAATATTTGTAAGATAATAGAAAAAATTATGAGATTGCGAAAGCAATTATAATATTTCAAAATATATTACAAGATTCTAAAAATTTAAAATTTCAAAATTAATTATAGGATTTATAAATAAATGACAAAATTAAAATATATATAAGATTTTAAAATAAATTATAAGAATAAAAAAATTACAATATTTAAAAAAATATAACATTAAAAAAATTTATAAGATTACAAAAGAAATTATAAGATCACGAATGAAACCATTAGATTTTGAAAGAAGTTATGAGATTACAAAAGGAATAATAAGATTAACAAAAAAATACGATTTTAAAATAAAGTATAAGATTTAAAAAAAATCATAACATGACAAGGCAAATTATAAATAAAATAAATAAATTACTATAAGTTTTAAGTAGGAATTATAATATTTCAAAATATATTACAAGATTTAAAATATTTAAGATTTCAAAATTAATTATAAGATTCCTAAAGAAATAATAAAATTACAAAAAAATATATAAGATTTTAAAATAAATTATAAGATTAAAAAAATTACAATATTAAAAAAATATAAGATTAAAAAAATTATAAGATAACAAAAGAAATTGTAAGATTACAAAAATAATTAAAAGATTTGGAAAGAAATAATAATTTTTCAAAATATATTATAAAATTTTTTTAAAAATCAGATTTAAAAATTAATTATAAGATATCTAAAAAATTATAAAATTACAGGAAAAAATTATGAGGTTTCAAAATATATTGTAATATTCAAAAAAATATTAGATTTTTTTTAAATTATCAAACATTAAATAAAATATAAGATTTAAAAGGAAATTATAATATTTCGTAATAAATAGTAAAATTTTAAATGAAATTATTATACTTGCAAATAAACTATTAGATTTTAAAATAAATTATTAGATTTATAAAATTACGATATTAAGCAAAAATACGATTTAAAAAAATTATAAGACATGAAAAGAAATCCTAAGATTACAAATGAAATGATAAGATTACAAGAGAAATGATAAGATTACAAAAGAAATTGTAATATTTCAAAATTAATGATAATATCTCTAGTGGAATTAGAAAATTTTAAAAAAATTATGAATTTTTACAATAAATTATAAGATTTAAAAGGAAATTATAAAATTTCAAAATAAATAAAATTTTAAATTAAATTTTAATTTTTCAGAATATATTATAAAATTTTTAAAAAAATTTAAATTTCAAAATGAATTATAAGATTTCCAAAGAAATGATAAAATTACAAGAAAATTAGAGGATTTCAAAATAAGTTATAAGATTACGAAAGCAATTATCATATTTCAAAATATATTACAAGTAAAAAATTTTAAATTTCGAAATTTATCATAAGATTTAACAGAAATTCATAATTTTTTTAATTAAATTATAAAATTTCAAATGAAGTGATAATACTCGAAAATCACTATAAGATGTTTAAATAAATTATAAGCTTTTAAAAGAAATGATAAGATTGCGAAAAAAATTGTAATATTTCAAAATTAATGACAATATCTATAATGAAATCGAAAAATTAGCAAAAAATTAGAAAATTTAGAAATAAATTATAAGATTTAAAAGGAAATTATAATATTTCAAAATGAATCAAATTCAAAATAAAATTATAATACCTGCTAATAAACTATAAGATTTTTAAATGAATTATAAGACTAAAAAATACGATAAAAAAATTATAAGACATAAAAAAATGATGAGATTACAAAAGAAATTATAAGATGTAAGAAGAAATTATGATTTTTCAAAATATATTATGAAATTGCAAGAAAATAGATTTCAAAATTAATTATAAGATTTCCAAAGAATTGATAAAATTAAAAAAAATCATAAGATTTCAAAATAAATTATAATATTTAAAAAATTCCAAGGTAAAAAAATATAAGATTTTTAAAAAATAGATACAATTTCAAATAAATTAAAAGATTAAAAAAGGAATTTATAATTTTTTATAACAAATTATAAAATTTCAAATGAAATTATAATGCTCCAAAATAAACTATACGATTTTGAAATAAATTATAAGACATCAAAAGAAATTTGATAAGATTACAAAGGGATTATAAGATATAAAAAGAAATAATAGTTTTTCAAAATATATTATAAAATTTTTTTAAAAATTTAGATGTCAAAATCAATTAAAAGATTTCCAAAGAAATTATATAATTACAAAACAATTATAAGATTACAAAATAAATTATAAGATTACGAAAGCAATTATAATATTTCAAAATATATTATAAGATTTAAAAAATTTAAGATTTTAAAATTAATTATAAGATTTCTAAAGAAATGATAAAATTACAAAAAATATATAAGATTTTAGAATAAATGATAATATTACGGAAGAAATTATAAGATATCAAAATAAATGATAAGATTTCCAAAAAAATTATATAGTTACAAAAAAAATATAACATTACGAAAGAAATTGTAATATTTCAGTAGAAATTATAAGATTTAAAAATTATAAGATTTCAAAATAAAATATAAGATTAAAAAAAGATTTAAAAAAATTTAAGATATTAAAAGAAATTTAAAGATTACAAAAATAATTATAAGATATCAAAATAAATGACAAGATTTTGAAAAAAATTATAAGGTTGCAAAAATATTATAAGATTACAAAAGAAATTATAATGTTAAAAAAAAAAATATTTCAAGAAAAATTATAAAATTAATTTTTTTAATTATAAGAGATAAAAAATAGAAGATAACAAAAGTAATTATAAGGTAACAAGATATATTATAAAAATACAAAAGTAGTTGTATTTTAAAAGAAATTATAAAGTTACGAAAAAAATAAGATTAAAAAAGGAATTGTAATATTTCAGTAGAAATTATAAGATTCAAAGAATTATAAAATTATGACAAGATTTAAAAAGTTATAAGATCTCAAAATAAATTGTGAAATTAAAAAAAAAAATAAAAAAATGTGAGATATTAAAAGAATTTCAAAGAAACTATAAATTTACCTAAGAAATTATAAGATTTCAAAATAAATTATAATATTTTAAAAGAAATTGTAAGATTTGAAAAGAAATTATAAGATTTCAAAATAAATTATAAGATTTCAAAGTAAATTACAAGACTTCAAAAGAAATTGTAAGATTTCAAAATAATTTCTAAGAGTTCAAAAGAATAGATTAGATTTTAAAAAAATAATAAGATTACAGAAAAATTAAAAGATTTTTAAATAAACTACAAGATTTCCTAAGAAATTATAAGATTTCAAAATAAATTAAATAATTTCACAAGAAATGATAAGATTTAAAGTAAAATATGAAATTTAAAAAAATAATAAGATTTTGAAATGAATTATAATATTTCAAAAAAAATTATAATATTTGAAAAGAAATTATAATATTTCAAAATAAATTATAAGATTACAAAATAAATTATAATATTTTAAAATAAATTATAAGATTTGAAAAAAATTACAATATTTCAAAATAAATTATAAGATTACAAAATGGATTATAAGATTTCAAAATAAATTATAAGATTTCAAAGTAAATTACAAGATTTCAAAATAAATTATATAATTTCACAAGAAATGACAAGATTTAAAGTAAAATATGAAATTTAAAAAAATAATAGGATTTCAAAATGAATTATAATATTTCAAAAAAAATTATAATATTTCAAAAGAAATTATAATATTTCAAAATAAATTGTAAGATTACAAAATAAATTATAATATTTCAAAATAAATTATAAGATTTGAAAAAAATTACAATATTTCAAAATAAATTATAAGATTACAAAATGAATTATAAGATTTCAAAATAAATTATAAGATTTCAAAGTAAATTACAAGATTTCAAAATAATTTTTAAGATTTGAAAAGAATACATTAGATTTTTAAAAAATGATAAGATTACAGAAAAAATAAATGATTTAAAAATAAGCTATAATATTTCCTAAGAAATTATAAGATTTTAAAATAAATTATATATATATACACAAGAAATGATAAGATTTAAAGTAAAATATGAGATTTAAAAAAATTATAAGATTTAAAAAGAAATGATAAGATTCCAAATAAATTATAATATTTCAAAATAAATTATAAGTTTAAAAAAAAATATTTCAAATTAAATTATAAAATTACAAAATAAATTATAAGATTTTAAAATAAATGATAAGATTCTAAAGTAAATTACAAGATATCAAAAGAAATTATAAGATTAGGAAAGAAATTATAACATATCGAAATAAATGATAAGATTTCAACAAAAATTATAAGGTTACAAAAGAAATCATTAAATAAATTGTAATATTTCAAAAGAAATTAAAAGATTTGAAGAGTAGTTATGAATTTTTAAAAGAAATTATAAGATTTTAAAAGACACTACAAGATTTCAAGGAATTTGAATTTCTCAAATCAGCCCTAGGCCTGTAGTTGTCATTTCAGTGTTTTAAATGAAAATCACTTTGTCTTCGTAACTGTAAAAATAAAGTGAAAAATGTAAATTATAAGACAAACAATGAATAGATGACTCATGATTTCCGCACTCTGATAGAGGAGACTCACGTCTTACCCGTGTCTAAAATTCTCTGGTTTGTGGTGAAAGCTAAGAACGACGAGTTCGTGACAATATTGCTAATGATGCGCAACGATGCACCTACCTGTCCCAGGTACTATGAATCATGTCTAAAGAGTATAGACTACGCGTTTTGCTCGTCACGGGAAACACTCATGAATCATTTTATGACATTTTAATTCAGAATTATCACAATCCAAACATTTCAGAAATTTAAACAAAGATTAAGAATCCAATTCAGGATACAAAATGAAAAAATTTTAGACACAAGTTCGGAATTGAAAAAAAGAGACAATTTGAATTTTTAAACATCTTATTTAAGGCGCAATTATTTTTAATGTTTTTTTTATTTTTATTCTAAAGGTATTTTTGATAAATTGAGGATGATTGAAACTTCTAGCATTGATCAGAACTTGGAACCAAACCAAAAAAAAAAACAATCTGAATTTCCAAGCTCCTTCACCAATTCAAACTAAACAATTTTCATTCAACCAAAACAATTATAAAAAAATATGAAATTTAAAAATAAATGATAAGATTCCCATCGAAATAATAACATTTCAAAAGAAAAAATTATAAGGCGAAAAAAAAATTATAAGACATAAAAAGAAAAGATAAGATTTTAAAATAAATTATAAGACTTCAAAAGTAATTATAAGATTTCAAAATAAATTATAAGATTTCACAAGAAGTGATAAGATTTAAAACAAAAATATAAGTTTAAAAAATGTAAGTTTTTTTAATCTTATATTTTTGTTTTAAGTATAAGAATTAAAATAAAATATATAATTTAAAAAAATATTTAAGATTTAAAAAGAAATGATAAGACTTCTATAAAAATGATAACATTTCAAAAGCAATTATAATGTTCCGAAATAAATTATAAGATTTCAAAAGAATTTATGATATTTCAAAATAAATTATAAAATTTCAAAGGAAATTATAATACTTTGAAATAAATTATAAGATTTTAAAATAAATTATAAGAATAAAAAAGAAGTTGTAATATTTCGAAGGAAATCATAAGATTTCAAAATAATTTCTAAGATTTAAAAAAAATTATTAGATTTCAAAAAAAATTATAAGATTACGAAAAAATTATAAGATTTCTATACGATCGAAACGACTTCAAGTGAAAATAGAATTCTGAATCCTCCACCTTCAAAATAAATTATTAAATTTTAAAAAAATTACAAGAATCAAAAAAGCATAAGACTTAAAAGAATATAAAATTTGAAAAATATATCAGATTTTTTGAAATATGTAATTTTTCTTAATATATAGGATTCAAAAAATATTATAAGATTTCAAAAGAAATTATAATATTTCAAAATAAATTATAAAATTTCGAAATAAATAAATTTCAAAACAATTTTTAAGATTCCAGAAAAATGACAAGATCAAGTAAAAATAAGATTAAAAAAAATTATAAGATTTAAAAAGAAATGATGAAAAAACCAATCAAAATAATAAGATTTTAAAATAAATTATAAGATTTCACAAGAAATTATAAGATTTAAAGCAAAGTATAAGATTTAAAAAAATGTAAATTATTTTAATCTTATATTTTTGTTTTGAATATAAGAATTGAAATGAAATATAAGATTTAAAAAAATACATAAGATTTAAAAAGAAATGATAAGATTTCCATAAAAGTGATAACTTTTCAAAATAAATTATAATGTTCCGAAAAGCATGATGAGATTTCAAAAGAATTTATGATATTTCAAAATAAATTATAAAATTTCAAAAGAAATTATAATACTTTAAAATAAATTATAAGATTTCAAAATAATTTCTAAGATTTGAAAAGAAATGATTACAATAAAAAAATATATATAAGATTACGAAAAAATTATAAGACTTTCATGAGACCGGAATAACTTTAAATGGAAATAGAATTCTAAATCCTCCACCTTCAAAATAAATTATTAGATTTAAAAAAATTACAAGATTCAAAAAAGTATAAGACTTGAAAGAATATAAAATTTTAAAAATATATAAGATGTTTTCAAATATGTAATTTTTTAAATATACAAGATTTAAAAAATATTATAAGATTTCAAAAAAAATTATAATAATTCAAAATAAATCATAAAATTTCGAAATAAATAATTTTAGAACAATTTGTAAGATTCCAGAAAAATGACAAGATTAAGTAAAAATAAGATTTAAAAAAATTATAAGATTTAAAAAGAAATGATAAGAAAATCAATCAAAATAATAAGATTTCAAAAGAAATGATAAGAAAATCAATTAAAATAATAAGATTTTAAAAGAAATTATAACATTTCAGAGAAAATTATGAGATTCCAAAACAAATTAAAATATTTGAAAAAAAAATTATAAATTTTCAACAAAAATTAGAAAATTAAAAAAAAAGATTTATAAAAAAAATATAAGATTTCAAAAAAGTATAAGATTTAAAAAGATACTATAAGATTTCAAAAGTAATTGTAATATTTCCCAAGAAATAATAAGTTAAAAAAATAAGATAAAAAAAAATATCTAACTTTTTAAAAACAAATAAGATTTTTTCAAATGTAAGATTTAAAAAGAAACGATAAGATTTCTATGAAAATGATCAGATTTCAGAATAAATTATATAATTTAAAAAGAAATGATAAGATTTCAAAAAAATTATAATATTTTAAAATAAATCATAAAATTTCAAAATAAATTATAAAATTTCAGAATAAGTAATAAGATTTCACAAAAATTACAAGAATTAGTATAAATAAGATTTCAAAAAAATTATAAGATTAAAGAAAATGATAAGATTTCCATTGAAATAATAAGATGTCAAAAGAAATTATGTTTCAAAGGAAATTATAAGATTTCAATATAAATTATAATATTTCAAAAGAAATTCCAAGTTTTTAAAAACATTACAAAATTTAAAAAGAAGCTTTAGAAAATAATATAAGATTTAAAAAGAAATGATAAGATTTCAAAAGAAATAATAAGATTTCATAAGAAATTATAATATTTCAAAAGGAATCATAAGACTTCAAAAAAAAAAATTATAAGGTTTTAAAAGAAACGATAAGATTTCTAAATAAATTATACAATTTAAAAATAAATAATAAGACTTGAAAGAAATCATAACATTTCAAAATAAATAATAAGATTTCAAAATAAATTACTAGATTTCAAAATAACTTCTAAGATTTAAAAAGAAATGATCAAAATTAAATAAAAATTTTAAGATTACAAAAGAAATTATAAGGTTCTAAAAAAATAAGAATTAAAAAAAAAACATTTAAAAAAATTTTAAAAACAAATAAGATTTTTTTAAAATATAACATTTCAAAATAAATGATATAATTTAAAAATCAATAACAAGATTTTAAAATAAATGATAATGTTTTAAAATAAATTATAAGACTTCGAAGGAAACAATAATATTTTAAAATAATATAAGATTTAAAAAGAAATAATAATACTTCAAAAGAAATTAGAAGATTTTAAAATAAATTATATAATTTCAAAAGGTTATGAGATACCAAAGAAATTAGAAGATTACAAAAGTAATTACAAGGTTACAGAAGAAATTATAAAAATACAAAAGAAGTTGTAATATTTCAAAAGAAATAAGAAGATTTCAAAATAATTTCTAAGATTTGAAAATAAATTATTAGATTTCAAAAGAATTTATAAAATTAAGAAAAAAATTATAAGATTTCCATTTAATCGAAACAACTTCAAGTGGAAACAGAATTCTGAATCCTTCACCTCCTCCTCCAATTAGATTAAAAAATTTCGATTCAAGCGGAATAACTTTAAGTGGAAACAGAATTCTGAATCCTTCTACTCCTCCTCCAATTAAACTAAAAAATTTCTATTCAAGCGGAATAACTTCAAGTGGAAACAGAATTCTGAATCCTCCACCTCCTCCAATTAAACTAAAAAATTTCGATTCAATCTAAACAACTTCAAGTGGAAACAGAATTCTGAATCCTCCCCCTCCTGCACCCGTAAAGGGTCACGTAACATATGGACGACCCTTGAAGGGTCTGAAATAAATGTATAATAAAAATACCTGTTGAATTTTGCGTTCTCCATCCCGCGATTCATTATTGGAAGATCTTTCACCATAGTCTTCGTCGTCGTGATCACCAGCCGGGTGTCTCGTACGCGGTAGTCGAGCTGATGCCGACCTAGAGAACTGTTGCTGCTCATTCCAGCGTCTAGGACCGGTATGACAAGAAGCTGGACTCGCGTAAGAATGATTGGTCACGTGACTCGCGAGACCTGCCGGGCGAGATGTTCCCATCGACGAGTCGTAGTCACGTGGCATTCTTCTAGGTACGGTTCCGCTTTCATTATGAATCAGCACCTCGCGACCTGTCGCACTCGGATCGCAGCTTCTCTCTCGCAAAGATCTCCTCAAAAGTGCATCGTTACTCGCCAGACTGAAACCAAATAGTTAAGAACTCATTAGTTTTAATGCCTGAGAGAAAAGTTTGATAGGATTTAATAAAAAAATAATTAATAGTTTTCTTTATACTTTTATCAAGCGCTTTTTATAGAAAGTTGATCAAAATGGGTAATCAGCTGATTAATAATAATCCACTTTGAAACGCTTTTCTGATAAAAATTCAATCAAATCTGTCGAAAATTGTTGGGAAATCTTACACTTTTCTATCAAAAATTGCCAATTGAAACTCTATCAAATCCTGTCCATCAACCGCCAGAGAGTTGTATCTAATCCTATGTCTCTGAACAATGAAAATCATTATTTAGTAAATTTTTTTTTATATTTACTGGAAAATCTTTCTTTACTGAAAATTACCTTTTTATTTAAAAATGAAACTTTTTTATTAAAGTTAATCTGTTATTTGTTGAGAATTCAGATTTTTTTGTTGGAAATTCGAATACTTAGTTCAAATTCAAACTGCATTTTTTTAAATCTGTTTTTTCAATTAGAAATTAATTATTTTAAAACTGAAAATGCAACTATTAAAAAAACATTTAAAGTCAAAAATTCATATTTTTTGTTAAGAATTCAACTTATGGTAAAAAGTTAATCTTTTTATTAAAATATTTATTATTTTAGTGAAAAATTCATTTCTTTGCTTGAAAATTGAACTATTCTGTTGAAATTTATTTATTTTTTTTTTTGTTAAAAACTTATTGTTTTAGTTGAAAACTAAACTATTTGTTTGAAAATTTATCTACATCATTGAAAATTCGTTTTTTTGTAGGAAATTCATCTTTTTGGATTAAGATTCTTTCCTTTGGATTAAAATTTTAATATTTTGTTAAAAAATAACTTTTTTCCTTGATAATATTTTACTGTTTAATTCAAAATTCATCTTTTCGTTCGAAGATTTTTTTATTTAAAAATGAAAGTTTTTCGTTAAAAGCTAATCTGTTATTTGTTGAAAATTCAGATATTTTTTGTTGGAAATTCGAATACTTAGTTGAAAGTCGAACTGCATTTTTTTTTAAATCTGTTTTTTCAATTAAAAATTAATTTTTTTAAACTGAAAATGCAACTATTAAAAAAACATTTTAAGTCAAAAATTCATATTTTTTGTTAAGAACTTAACTAATGGTGAAAAGTTCATCTTTTTATTAAAATATTTATTATTTTAGTTAAAAAATTCATTTCTTTGGTTTAAAATTGAACTATTCTGTTAAAATTTATTTATTTTCTTTGTTGGAAACTTATTGTTTTTGTTGAAAACTAAACTATTTGTTTGAAAATTCATCTACATTGTTGAAAATTCGTTTTTTTTTTGTAGGAAATTTATCTTTTTGGGTTAAGATTTTTTCCTTTGGATTAAAATTTTAATATTTTGTTAAAAAATAACTTTTTTCCTTACATATTCCACTGTTTAATTCAAAATTCATCTTTTTGTTCAAAGATTTACCATTTGAGTTAAGAACTTATTTCTTTTGTTGGAAATTTCACTATTTCGTTGATAATTCATTTATTTTCTTGAAGATTCACCCTTTTTTGAGTAAAAATTTAATCTTTTTTTTTTGTAAGTTCATCTATTTGGTTCAAAATGTAGTTATTTTAATGAAAAATCATTTGTTTTTAAATCATGCATCATTGTTACAAATTCATTATTTTTTTGATTGAAGATTCTCAATTTTTGTTTAAAATTTACCTTTGATATTTTTGGTTGAAAATTGATCTTTTTTAGTTGGAAAATAAACTAGTTGGTTGAAAAATCATTTATTTTGTTTAAAATTAACCATCTTGATTGAAAATCCATTTTTTGGTTGAATAAATTCATTCTTTTCTTTTTCATTGAAGTTTATTTATTTTTGTAGAATATTTAATTTTAATTAGTTAAAAATTAGATTTTTTTCTTTGCAAATTATTTTTTTGTAGCTGAAAATTCAACTTCAAAATTTTTTGTTTAAAATTGACCATTTTTAGTTGAAAGTTCAACTATTTGGTTGAAAGTTAAAGTAATTTGTAACAAATAAATTTTTTTTTTGTTAAATGTTTTTCATTTTAGTTGAAAATTTACCTCATTGGTTGAAAATGTAACTATTTAGTCCAAAGTTCGTCTTTTTTTGTTTCAAAATTAATTTTATTAGTTCAAATTTTAACTTGTATATTTTTTGTGAAAAATTGAACCTTTTTATTTGAAAAATCAACTACTTGATTGAAAAATCGTGCATTTTGTTGAAAATTCTACTTTTTTGGTAGAAACTTAATAGAAATTTCGTTCTTTTGTTTCAAATTTAATTTTTTTATTGAAAATTCAACTTTTATATTTATGGTTGAAAATGGATTTTTTTAAAATTTAAAATTGAACTATTTCGTTTATAATAAATCTAGTTTGTTAAAAAATAAAAAAACCTCGTTAAAAAGTAGTTTTTTTCTTGAAGATTCTTTATATTATTTGAAAATTCATCTTCTTGGTTGAAAATGTAACTATTTTGTTGCCAGATTGTTTTCCTTTTTTTAAAAATAATTTTTTACTTAAAAAATTTAACTTTTATATTTTTAGTTAAAAATGGATATTTTTAGTTGAACATTCAACTGTCTGGTTCAAAATTAATCTAGTTTGTTAAAAAATATACAATTTTGTTGAAAACCTATTTCTTTTTTTGAAGATTCTGAATTTTTGTTGAAAAATCATCTCTTCAGTTGAAAAGTTCACTATTTTGACGAAATTTTTTTTTTTTTTTTTTTTGTTCAAAATTCAACTACTTGGCTAAAAGTTGAAGCAATTTATTACAGATAAATTATTTTTTTGGTTAATGGCTCTTCATTTAAATTGAAAATTCATCTTCTTTGGTTGAAAATTTAATTTTTTGTTTAAATTTGTGTTTTTGTTTTGTTTTCAAATTAACTTTTCAAGATAAAAATTTAACTTGTATATTTTTGGTTAAAATAGATACTTTCTAGTTGAAAATTCAACTATTTGCTTAAAAATTAATCTAGTTTGTTAAAAAATAATGATTTTTTAAAAAAGTAATTTCTTTAAGATGC
>JAUELO010132061.1:0-17225 GCA_032357855.1 Amphibolips quercusostensackenii | reverse complement strand
CTACTTGGCTGAAAATTTAACTTTTTTGTTAAAAATTTATTTTATTATTTGAAGAGTCACCTTGCTTGCTGAAAATTCCTCTGTTATGTTGAAAATTCGTTTTTTATATAATTTTTTCAACTGAAAATTTTCTTTCTCTATTTTTGTTTGGAAATTCAACAATTTGGTTGAAAATTAATGTATTTTTTGCAAATTTATCATTTTTAGTAAAAAATCAATCTTTTTTATTGAAAACTCAATCATTTGTTTAAAGTTCAACTATTTTATTAAATATTCGTTATTTATTTTTTAATTATTTCTTTATCTGCATATTTGATCATTCTTTTTTTTTGTTTAAATTCAACAATTTTGTTGAAAATTTAGGTATTTTATTGTTAAGTTCGTCTTTTTTGGTGGAAAATAACTTTTGTTGATTGAAAATTAAATTATTTGGTTAAAAGTTACACTTTCTATAAAATTCATTTTATTATTTGAAAAGACATTTCTTTGATTAAAGTCTCAATTACATGGTTGAAATTTAAACTTTTTGCTGAAAATTTACTTTCTGATTTAAAATTTCATCTCTCTGGTTGTTTTTTTCAGCTATTTAAATGGGAATTTTATTCCAATTATTCTTTTTAACTGCAAATTTTATTATTCTATTTTTGTTTGAAATGAAGGTACAATGTCCTTATTTTAACTGAAAAATCTTTGAAATGTACAATTTTTTTTTATTTACATTTACTATAGAAACAAAAATAACACTCTGTATATAATATAATATTTCACCTATTTTCAATATTATTCAAATGTAGTAAATATATTTATTATAAGAGAAATAAACTGTTTTTAAATCAATTTAAATACTAATCCTATTTATAAGAAATCAGATTATTTACAAATTCATGATTGTTTACTATTTAAATTTTTAAATTTTTTCTATCAAAAATTGACTTGGGCGTGCACTACAAGCGCGCGCATGACGATGTAGTAAATATAAATACTAACAAAGTGGAAACACTCCAGATTGAATTCACAGCTAGTCTTTAAATTGCAACTGATTGGTTTAGAATGAAAATTTTTTTCTGATTAAGGACTGAACTATTTTGTTGAAAACTTTTTTTCGTATGAACTCAAGTATTTTTCATGTAAAATAAAAATATTTTTAAATCAAAATATCCGCTTTTAAATTTTTCGTTAGAAATTAGTCTTTTTTGACTAAAAATGAACCTTTTTTTTGAAAATTTATGTTTTTGAGCTAATAATATAACTGTTTTGCAGAAAATTCGTTTCTTTAGTAAAATATTTAATATTTTTTCGTTAAAAATACAACTGTTGAAAATTAATATTTTTTTGTGGAGAATTCAACTATTTTGTTAAATAATATCCTAAGTTGAATAATAATTTCAACTTCAGATAAGAATTAAAACAAAAAAATTAAAATTCGTATAATTTTGTAATTGCAAGTGCTAGAAATCGAAAATTTTCTGATAAATCTATGGATTTAAGTTAAAATTCTTTCTAGTCAAATTTATGTTCAGAGTGTTAAAAAGTAAAAAATATAACCTTCCAAGCGAGAGCTATCAGGACTTCAAGTAATTTCAATAGGATCAAAATTTATGAGAAATTGCAAATTATAAATTAAAAAAAATTTTTATTAAGACAGATTCGAGAAGTTGTTTAAAAGACTTAACAAATTTTTAAAAGAGATCAAATCATCATTACATACTGCTGCGTTTAACTTTTCTGTTGAAAATTCAATTTTTTTTTTGGTTCGCGAATAACTTTATCCACTTAAAATTTAACTATTCTATTTCTGGTTAATAATTTATAGATTTTAAATAAAAATTTAAGTTTTGGACTTGAAGTAAACGTATTTTGTTCAAACTACATTTTTCTTGGTAGAAAAATAATTTTCTTGGTTGAAAATTTATCTTTTTTTAAACAATCTCTCTTGGCGGAAATTTCAAGTCACGATGAGAAGTCTTTTTTTTGGTTAGTAATTTATTTTCTTGGTTACAAAATTCATCTTTTTGGTTAAAAATTCAACTATTTCAGTTGAAGAATTATCATTTGAGTTTTAAATTCATTTCCTTTGTAAGAAATTTAAGTCTTTTGTTGAAAACTTCCTTTTTTTGGACGATATTAATTTTTTTAACTGAAAATTTAATTATTTCCCTCATTTCTTAAAAAATTATATTCTTCATTTGGGACTTGAACTATGTTGTTGGAAATTTTTTTTTTTTAAATTCTTTTTTTATAAAGAATTAATATTTTTAACTAAGAATTTAACTCTTTAGTTAAAAAGTGTAGGTTTTGGTAGAAAATTCAACAATTTGGTATAAAATTCAACTCTTTTAGAGAAAATTCGTATACTTGCTGTTTTGAAAAAAACTTAACATTTTTGTTAAAAATTTATTTTTTTGTCTAAAAATTAATTTTTTTCAATTGAAAATTCAACTATTCCATTTTTGGTTGAAAATTCATCTACTTCAGTTAGAAATTAAACAAATTCATTGAAATTTTAAGTATTTTGGGACGCATACGTTGTTTTGATGAGAAATAATTTTTTTAAACTGCAAATTTACCAGCTTAGTTACAAATTCAACTATTTGTTAAAAAATTAAACCGTTTTGTATAAAATTCGTATTTGTCTCTAAAAAATTCAATAATTTAGTAGAAAATTCAACTATTTAGTCAAAAATTAAACTATTTTGCTTGAAATTCATTTTTTAGTAAAAGATTTATAATTTTAGGTGAAAATGCATTTTCTTTGTAAAAAACGTAACTATTTTGTTAAAAATCGCTTTTTTTAGTTGGAAATAATTTCTTTAAATTGAAAATTTGGCTATTCCATTTACGGTAAAAAATTTTTCTTTTTCAGTTAAAAATTGAATTATTTTGTTGTAAACTCAAGTATTTTGTTAAAAATTCCTTTTTTTGGGTGCAAAATAAATATTTTTAACTAGAAATTTAAGATTTGGTAAAAAATCCAAATGCTTAGTATAAAATTTAATTGTTTTGTAGAAATTTAATTGTTTTTTAAAAAATCATATTTTTGTCTCAAAAATAAGACAATTTGGTGAAAAATTTAACTATTTGGTCAAAGCTTTTTTCTATATAAAAATCATTATTTTCAATCAGAAATTTAGCTCTTTCATTTTTGGTTAAAAATTTATCTTTTTAAGTTAAAAATTAAACTATTTTGTTGTAAAATCAAATATTTTGTTAAAAATTCCTTTTTTTTGGTGCGAAATTAATGTTTTCAACCGCAAATTTAAATTTTAGTAGAATATACAAATTTCTAGTAAAAAATTAAATTCATTTGTGAAAATTTAATTCTTTTGTGAAAAAATAGTATTATTATCTCAAAACTAAAACAATTTAGCAGAAAATTCAACTAATTGGTCGAAAGCTAAACTACTTCGTTAAAAACTAATTTTTTTAGCTGAAGATTTATAATTTTAAGTAAAAATACATTTTCTTTGTAAAAAACTGAACTATTTTGTTAAAAATCGCTTCTTTTAACTAAAAATCATTTTCTTTAAATAGAAATTTAGCTATTCCATTTTTGGTTAAAAAATTGGCTTTTTTGTTATGAATTTAACTATTTTGTTGTGAACTCAAGTATTTTGTTGAAAATTCCTTTTTTTTTTGTGCAAAATTAATGTTTTTAACTGCAAATTTGAAGCTTGGTAAAATATCCAAAAGTTTGGCATTAAATTGAATTTTTTTGTGAAAAAAACGTTTTTTTGTCTCAAAATTTAGACAATTCAGTAGAAAATCAAACTATATGGTCGAAAGTTGAACTATTTTGCTAAAAATTAATTTTTTTTAACAAAAGATTTATTATTTTAGTAAATAATGCATTTCCTTTGTAGATAACTTAACTATTTTGTTAAAAATCCCTTTTTTTACTGAAAGTTAATTTTTTGAAATGAAAATTGAACTATTCTATTTTTGGTTGAAAATGAATCTTTTTTAGTTTAAAATTTACCCATTTGGTTGACTTTTTTTTGTCAATCTGACTATTTTGTTAGAAATGAATTTATTTGGTTAAAAAATCGTCTTTTCAGTACAAAATCATATTGCACTATTTGCTATTTTTTTATTCAATTTAGCATTTTTTGAATAATGAAGCAATACACCTCTACAATATGTACGCTTAAAAAAGCATATTTTTTAATATTTCCAAGGATATCAAATTATTTTAAGATATTCGTTAATATTTTCAAATTCATTCGATATATCAGGTTCAAACAAAAAATTGGTGAACTTGTTCAACAAAATTTTTAATCAGTTCAAAGACACACTACTTTATGTTTGTGTAACCATGAACTTTGAATAGTCATGCTGATACAATTTTACATTTCATTCTGTTGGTATCTTTATGAATGCCAGATGTTTAATTCAAATCACACATACTAAAAAAAAACAAAGTTTTCAATTTCATGCATTGTTTCTTCTTGAAAATAAATAAAAATAAAGATTAAAAAATACTTCTTGTTTTTCTCATCTACTTCGTATTTTTATTATAAAAACATCTAACTGTAGACAGATTTTAATACTTTATTATTTTATTATTTAATTTAAATTTTAATTAATTTAATTCATTTGATTTTCAATTCACCTGAGTTGACTAGAGGAATCTCCTGATTTTCAATAATCAGTTAAAGCAATAATTAATTATAATCACCGCTTATCTGTACAAATATATAATTAGGGGTATAATTTTTGCCTGATACAAAAAAAAATAAATGACATTTCTATTCTATATTATATATTCGCAGTATTCAGAAGAATTTTCGTAAAAAATGTTAACATTTCCGGAATTTTTTTACTGATTTTTTTTTAATTTTTCTAGAATCCTTTAAAAATTATATACATATAGTGAATATTGTGTTTGAAAATATTTTTTGAATAATTTAAAAAGAAAATGTGAACACCACTGAATGTTCTACTGATAAAAATACATGATAAAAAAGTTAAAGATGATTTAAGATTAAGAAACAGACACTATAATTAAAAAGTACTTATATGAAAAAATTTTTTAAAGTATTTTCACTTATATAAAGATTTTTATTCTTTATTTTAGGGAAATTTTTGTATTATCTTAAATCCTGTCAGAAATCCTTAAGTAGTTTCAAAATTTTATTTCAAAATCTTTAAAATTCGACTTTTTTAATTTTTAAAAATATTTTATTATTTTAAATTCATATTTAAAACTTATTAAAACTTTTAAATATGTTTAAAAATTATTTTAATTTTTGGTAATTTTTTTAATCCTGCAAAATCAAAAAACATTTTTAAAATCTTCTGGATGTTTTTTGGCAATTTCAGGAAAAATATACAATTTTCTAACATTTTTTTTCATATTCTCTTTAAATTAACAATTAAAATTTTTTTTTTAAATATCTAAAATTTTTCTATGAATATGAAGAAAAACTTTGTATTAGCAGAAAAACTTTCAATATTCTTAAGAACCCTCTAAAGTTTTTGTTTGAAATCTTCAAGATTTTAAATTAAGAAATCAAATTTTTTCTGGATTAGTCAATCTTCAATTAATATTTATAAACAAAATTTAGATTATTTAATCACAAGTTAAAAATTTTTTAATTTTAAAATTAAAATCGCAAAGTTTAAAGTTTAAATTAGGCACTCACAGATGCTAGAGATTTAAGGCTTTCTATTACAAACAAATCAGTTTAGTATTGTCTAGTTTTCAAAAATTGATTGATAATTGTCTATTTTAAATGCGAGTATAATTGTTGCTAAACATTAAAGAGTTTTTTTTATAAATGAAAATTGCAATTTCATTTAAAAAAACATAAAATAAAATTGCTACTAATTTATGATTGTTTGAGTTCTTAAAAACAGCTTTGTGAAATTCTTAAAATTAAAATGTACACTTAAAAACAAGAATGTAAAACAGAAACATTTTTGAAATTAAATATTTTAAAAATACGCACCGTAATCTGGATGATTTCTTAATTTCAAAATTTTCAAATTAAACTTGACCTTTACAAAAATTTGAAATCAAATTTAGTTTATATTGTACTATATCATGTGATATGAAATTTTTATTGCACAACTATTAAGGCTATTAATTAATTATTCAAAACTATTTAAACTAAAGACTACACCATTTTGGATGTTTTAATTTAAAATTGACTATAACTTTGAAATTGTAAAATCTTGAAAGATGTGAAAACAAAGAAATAATCACTTTTAATTAAATGTTGTTTATTAAAACCATTTAAAATTGATTTTATTTTGTTTTTAACACTTTGAACATAAATCTGCCTAATATAAATTTTAACTTAAATCCATAGATTTATTTTTTTAAATTTCAATTCCTAGCACTTCCAATTATAAAATTGAACGACTTTTACTTTTTTTTCATTTCTACCTGAAGCTAAAATTATTATTCAACGTAATAGTCGAATCCTCGAAAAAAAAAAAATTTTTAACCATTTGTATTTTTAACAAAAAAATAATAAATATTTTACAAATGACCCAAATTTCCTAAAAAACAGTCTAATTTTTAACTCAAAAGACAAAAAATTAACAAAAAATTTAATTGTTGATTTTTTAATCAAAAAATATTCTAATTTTTACATGAAAAGACTTAAATTCATACAAAAATAAAGTCTTAACAAAGTAGTAGAAGCCTCAACCAAAAATATGATTTATTAAACCAGAACGTTAATTTTATGCAAAAAAAAGAGATTTCTAACAAAATAGAAACACTTTGAACCAAAGAGATGAATTTTTAATTGAAACTATGAATCGACAACTAAACAAGTAAATTTTTTAAAAAGTAGCTTAACTTCTAACAAAGCAGTTGAATTTTCAACCAAAAAAAGATAAACATTTAACAAGAAATGTAATAGTTGGTGTAAAAAAATAAAAATATTTCAATTTCAAATAAAAAAGAGTTGAAGTAATCCGAAGAAACAAATTTTTAACAAAATAGTTAAATCCATAACCAAAAAAAAAAAAATTAATTTTAAACCAAACACTTGCAATTAAAAAAAAAATGAAATTCCTACAAGAAGATTAATTTTCAAACCAAAAAGACAAATTTTGAACCCAAAAAATTTTTTCAGTCAGGAAAGAAAATTCAGAAAATTCAAGCCTTTTTTGTTTGGAAAATAGTTTCGAATATTTGATATATTTTTGACAATTATGAAAATTTTTTTCAATGTTTTAAAATATTTTGGAATATTTTCTTCAAATTCGTTTTTTAAAATAAGGATATCTTCAAAAATCTACTTTTTGTTTCAAGTTTTTTGAAATCTTTTCAAATTTGAAATTATTTCTGAGCTTTTCTTAAAAGTTCTAGATATGTTTTGAAATGATTAGATTTTTTCTAAAATTTGAAAAAAATTCTACAAAATTGAAAAAATTACATGGAACACAATTGAAATGATTCAACAAAGACATTTTTAACAAAATATTTGAATCCTCATCCGAAAAATATTAATTTTTAACCAGTCGTACTTTTAACAAAAAGAAATTAATTTTTTTCAAAAGAGAAGAATTTCTAGAAAAAATAAACAAATTCCAACCTGAAAATATGAATTTAAAAAAAAAAATTATATCCTACCGTATAAGAAAAATTTTCCACTAAAATGATAAATCTCGAACGAAGCTAATGAATTTTTAAGAAAGTAGTTTAACATTTAATCAAGTAATTAAGTTTCCAACGAAAAATATAATAGTTGGTAATTAAACTAAAAATTATTTAAAAACAAAAAGACTAATTTTTAGCAAATGTGTTGATCTTAAAATCAATTTTTTAAAAATATCAGTCCACAATTAAACAAAAAAATCTAGGCACATTATAATTTGAAAAAAAAAATTTTTTAACACAAAAAAAATTTCCATGATTACGTTAATTATTTTATCATCTTTTTATGATTATTTTTCAATTTTTATTATTAATTTGCTTTAAGGGGATGTGAATATAATTTTCCTAGGTTTTTCAAAAAATTAAAGAAGATTTTTCACGTTTTTAAATGTATCTAAAAAGTATCTATATAATGTCTAAGAATTTTTTTTTCATTTCAAAAAATTTATTTAAATTTCAGGAAAAATTTTCTAAATACATTTCGTTTTAATTTTTTAAGATTTTTTATTATTTTGAAAACTGTTGAAAAACATCCTAATATCTTTAAAATTGATTCGAATTTCTCCTTGATTTTTTTTTTAATTCTGCAAAATTGATACAATCGCCTTGAAATTTTCCAGATTCTTTTCAGATTATTTTGTAAATCTTTTGTTATTATTTTGGAATGTTTTGAAATATTTTGAAATATTCTCTTTAAATAAATGTTTTAAAACGAAAATGTTTCATTTTAACTTTTCTTAATTTTGATTTTATTTGTTAAGTTTTATAATTATAGAATTATCTAGTTAACAATCTTCCAGGACCTGAATAATAAAAAATTAAATGCGTTTAAAATAAAACAATAATTTACTTCACAGGGCGATTCTGAAACTGTTTAAAATAAAACGATTTACAGATTTTAAAGTTAAACAATTATCTATTTTAATTTGAAAGCCCTGATGGATAAACAAATTTTAAAGTTGGATTAAAACTTTATAAACTATTTTTGATTTTTTGATAACCTGTAATGAATAGATTCTTTTATTCAATTTCAAATCGCATTCAAATATTGTTTTAATCTGAAATATTCCATTTTTAACCAACTGAATTTGAAAGTTTTTAATTTAAAAAAAGAACAATTTTTTAATATTTAGCAATATAGTATTTAACTTGTATTTGCAAGAAGCAATTATAAATTAAATTTTATAAACTAAATAATTTGTTGCAATTTGAAAATTTTTTAATTTGTAAGTGGAAGTGCTTAATTTTTATTTATGAATAATAATTGAAAAATTATTTATTTTGAACGACCTAAAATAAGGGCAATTCAACTTTTAATTTAAAATGCGTTTAGTGTAAAGAAAATGTCAAATATTTTCAATTTTATAATTTTTGTACCGTAAACTTAAAAAATTAGGTTTCCTTAAAACCGTGAATTTGTGTATTTTAAAAATCTCGCTTCATAAAATTGTACCATTTAACAACAAAATAATTCAGTAATTTTTCTTTTTCCAAAAAAAATAATAATTGTATATGCTTTTAAACACATTGACTCATCTGTTGAGCCTAAAACAAGTTTTAAAAATAGCTTTAACAAAAACAAAATCTGGCACAATTTTTTTCCTAGGGGTGTAATTACAGAGGAAAATTCGAGTTTCTGAAAATCAAGTGTATTATAGTTCAGTAAGTAAAGCTTTGAATGAGATAAGGTTGGATCAACAAAAATATGTTTTTATCAAATCTCATTTAAGCTGTAAGAATGCAAGCATAAATGTTGATAACCTTTTTAGATGACATGCTTTGTTCTTTGATGTATATACTACAGTCTACTACACAGAATAAAAAATATTTTGGCAGAAATTTCTTGTCATTACGAAAACAGTTTCAAATGACATTTAGATTCTTGAAATATCCGTAAAACTAAAACTATCTGAATTATCGCCTATTTTTTAGTATTTTTTTGCAAAATTTGATAAATTTATAATTCTTTGGCTTATTTGTCGCAAAATTTTATAATAATCAGTGTTGTAGTTTTAAATGAAAAAATGTCCTGGCGGTATTTTTCATAAATTATGTTACCCGTTTGAGAAGGAGGGGGCTAAAAATTAATGTTGATAACAAAGGAGGGGAGGGGGGTGTAAGTGGAAATAACGTTACAAACTTCGATAAAATTCAGAACTCAAACCCAATAAGGAAATCCAACTATATTTTTGAGTGAAAGTTTTTTTTTTGAAAAGGCTACTATCATATTTTTGGTTCGAAAATTTATCTTTTTTGGTGAATAATTCTACTTTTTTGTTAAAAATTTATTTATTGTGTTAAAAAAGCCACTATATTGTTAAAAATGTGACTTTTTTAAAAGTTCAAATATTTTGTTAGAAAATCCTTTTTTACTTAAATGTTTATCTATTTAATTAAAAATTTATATATTTTGATAAAAATTCGTTTTATGTTTCATTTAAAATAAATTTTTTAAACTGACAATTAAGCTAGTCCATTTTTCATTCAAAATTTATCTCCTTTAGTTAAAAATTTTAACACTTAGTTTCAAATTTATCTTTTTTAGTCGTAAGTTTAACTTTTTGGTTGGAAATTTATGTATTCTATTGAAAATTCGTCTTTCTTGTCAGTGATTCAATCCTCTTGGTTGAAAATTTATCCTTTTTGGTCAAAAATGCAATTGTTGATAATTCTTCTTTTTAGCTTTGAAATTAAATTACTTTGTTAAAAAATCATGCTTTTTGTTCAAAATGCATATTGTTTGATCGAAAATTGATCTTCTTTGTCTCATTTTCATCTTTTTGGTTGAAAATTTGATAACTTGAAGGAAAATTGATTTTTTTTTTTTTGTTTTATAATTGAAAATTCAATCATTCTATGTGTGGTTAAAACTTTATCCTGTGTATTGAACAAGTTTAAAATTTGTATTCTTTAATGAAAATTAATCTTTTTGTTCAAAAATGTAACTATCTGTTAAAAAATCCAACTTTCCTAATTAAAAATGTTTATTTTCGTTGAAAATTCGTCTCTCCCGATTTAAAAATAAACTATATTCTGAAATATTCCACTTTTTAGTTTTAACAATTTCTTGTTAAAGATTTATCATTTACGATGGAAAAGTCATTTTTTTAAATTAAAAATGAACTTTTATGATGAAAATTCAACACACAAGTTGAACTATTCAAGCACTCAAGTTGAACTAATTTTTTAATTTCAAGCTTTTAAATTTAAAGCTTAAACCATTTTTAATTTGCAAATTTTTGTATACCGACTCTAAACAATTGACATGCATAAACTGGAAAGTTTCAACACTTTTAAATTAACAATGTAGAATGAAATGCATTTAATTTGCGAAATTTTAAATTAGACGTGCAGAAGTATCAGACATTTCCTTTACACTTAACACGTTTTAAATTTAAAAGTTAAATTATTTTTGTTTTAAGTCGTTTCAAATTAATAACTCTTAGATAATTACTTACACATCAAAATTCAGCGCTTTAAATTGCAAACTAAAATTATTAAAATCGCAACAAATCGAATTATAAGATTGAAAGTTTAAATTTAGCGCTTTGAAATTTCAACGATTCAAGGATTTTAATTTCGAACAGTTCAGTTTTGAATTGTTTAGTTCTGAATATTTAATTTATAATTGCTTATTGTCAATAAAAAGTTAAATTGTACTAAATATTAAAAAATGGTTCTTTTTTTAACTTAAAAGTTTTTGATTCATTTGTTAAAAAATGTAATATTTCAGATTGAAACAATATTTCAATGTAATTTAAAACTAAATTAAATCGTTAAATTATAAATCTAGTATTTCTGAGTTATTTAAAAATGAAAAATAGTTTATTAGGCTTAAATCAAACGTTTACATTTGTTGACCCACTAAGGCTTTTGAATTACAATAAATAATTGTTTAACGTTAAAATCTGTAAATTGGTTAATTTTGTACAGACTCAGAATCGTCTTGTAAAATAAATTATCATTTAATTTTTGACGCTTTTTATTCTTATTATTCAGGTCTTTAAACATTCTAAACTAAATGATTTCATAATTAGAGAAGTAAAAAATTAAAATCAAAATGGAAAGAAAGTTAGAATCGAACTTATTTTATATTGCATTACATCATTCGATATGAAATGTGTGTTATTTTAAGTGATTTTATAGATTTTTTTTCAAATTGCAAAAGTTTCAACAAAAAAAAAATGGATTCTCATTTTACTGTCTAGCATACAGTATATTCATTAAAATCCATTCAAATTTTATTAACTCCTTAAACATTGTGAAATCGCGTGCAACGCCTTGTTTAATATCTTTTTAATTTTTTTTTCAATGTTTAGATCTTTGAAATCTTCTGATTCTACGTAAAAACTCATAAAATCCGTAGAAATTTCCGCAAGTCCCTTTGAACTTGATTCCATTTTATTTGCTATTTTGGTAAAAATCCATTGCGTTGCATAAACTTAACTCACTTTTATTTGAAATTAAAATATTTATTAATTTGATATCAACTACAGTCGAACCTGGATAGTAGGCCCCTGGCTAGTTGCCTTTTGAGGATTGACGCTGCTTAGCAAACTAGACTGAGAAGAGCCGCAAGGCGAGAAGGGGAGTCTGTTAGTTGTCAGTCAAGCATGAAAAAACAATAGCGTAGCAATAAAGCGCTGTGAATTAGCGGCCTAGCTTGGAAACTGCATTATGACGTTCTGCCGAAGTTGACTCTCAAGTGGCAACGGCACACACGTTTGCATAGCGAATAAGCCCGATAGCTGTCTCACGTTGACCAGCAGTGAGGCTCCGAAGCCAACTGAAGCCGATCAGACTGATCGGTTTATTTCATGTCGTGATCCAGTGAGCAGATTCCGTGCAATCATCGAATCAGTGATGATAACCGACCGTACCTCTTTCAGCTGCGCATATATCAAAAAGCGCAGGTCTTATTGAAATTATAAAATATGCCCTTGTTATATTACATCAATGATAAATTATTTTTAAAAATTAGGTATTTCTTTAATTGAATTTTAATCATTTTGTTACAGTGGGAAACCTAAAAAGTTTTTATTTGTATCATTTTTGATACTATTCATTAAATTCAAATAGAATCGCGCATTTCGGAACATGCGCAGTTGAAAAAGTCGCAGAAAACTAGCAGCACTGCATCGAATGTCCCTGTGCAGTACCTCTTTGAAATTAAAAATACCGCCACCGATCACGCGAACTCTTGTGTATCTCGAAGTTATTGCTGGGGCAATTTTAATAAACAAGAGCAGTAATTATCAATTCTATCAATTCATTTTAATCAAAAATGTCATACTTGGGTTTAAAATTAATTATTTACTATGAGATATAGTTTACCCTTACCAGATATTTAGTTTACCTTTGTCGCTGTTTCCGGAAAAAATATTTTAAAAATATTTTCTACTATTCGGAAAAATTTACCGGAAATGGTTTATCATACGCCCCTGACTGTTAATGTTCGGTGGACCTCTCTAGCTGCCACCGTCCGTCCCAAAACAGGCCAACTAGTCAGGTTCTACTGTATTATATTTTTTGTAGAGAATTTATCTTTTTTGTTGAAAATTCAACTTCTAAAAGGTGCTACCGGACTATAATTTGTTAATTTTTGTACACAGTTAAAGAGATAAGACAAATAAAATTATAGACAAAAAATTAGAATATCATAGTTTGCAAAATGTATAGACTTCAGGTAACAATTAAAACTTTTGTCTGTACCGGTAACTAAAAAATTACTGGTACTGACAAATTTTTAACTACATGTAGATTTTTAAAGATTTTAATATAAAATTTTCAAGCTTTCTGAGGATGTTGAAACTTTCAAAGTTATGAAATTTTTTTCTTAAAATTTCAGGAAAAATTCAAAAAAGCTTTGTTTAAAAAAATTTAATTAAAAAAAAATATTTAAAGATATTTAAAACGATATCAAACGATTTCCTAAAATTTCGGAAAAGAATGTAGAAGATTTTAAAGCAAAATTTTTCAATGTTGCAAGATCAAAAAAGCTTAGAACACATTTAAATAAGCTTAAAAGATATTTAGAAGTTTCAAGAGAATACAAAAGTGATTTTATTTAAACCAAAATGTAGATTTTTTAAGATTTAAAACTAAAAAGTAAGAATTTTGTGAAGAATTTTGAGAAGTTTCAAGAAAATAAAAAAATATTTCAAAACATTTTCAAAGTTTTACAAAAGATTTACAAAATAATCCAAAAAGAATCTTGAAGATTTGAAGTCAGTTTTGTTTATTTTAGAGAATTTATTTAAACTTTGGAAAAAATTCGACTGATTTTGAAACTTATTGATTGTAAAAAAGAAGATTGTAAAGAAATTTTCTTAAGATTCTTGGGAATATTTAAAGTGATTTTCTGTTATTAAGCATCAATTTAAAGAGAATATTTGAAAAGATGTTAAAACCCTTTGATTAAAATCAATAAAAATTTCTCCTAAAATTTTATAACATTCTTTAAAATAACAAAACATTTTTTAGACATTTTGTAGATACTTTTCCGACATATTTAAAAACTTCAAAAATCTTTCTGCATATTTTCGAAGTACCTAGAAAAATTATATTTATATTACCTTAAAGCAAATAAACAAAAAAAAAATAATAAGTATTCGCAGTTCTTATTTTGTATTAAATTTTTTTTTTATATTGTGATGTGCCAAATTTTTTTTTTTATTCTAGACTGAAAATTGTTTTGAGTTTCAATATTAACGATTTTGATAAAGATTCATCTTTTTGGTTTAAAAATTTATTTCTTTTGTTAGAAATTTTATCTATTTTTTATCAATAATTGCAAAAATTTAGTTTAAAAACTTTTTTAGTCCAAACTTCACTTACTTGATTTAAAGTTAAACTACTTTCTTAAAAGTTTACTTGTTTGGTTAAAGATCCATCATTTTAGTTTAAAATTTGCCTTCTATGGTAGAAAATTAATCTTCTTGATAAAAGATTCATTTATTTGGTTAAAAATTCAATTACTGGGTTGAAAATAAAACTTTTTTATGAAAAATTCATATTTCCGGGTTATAATTGTTTAATTCTTCTAGAAAATTCATCTCTTTTAGAAAATATTTAATTTGTTTTGGTTAAAAATACGACTGGTTGAAAGTTAATCTATTTTGGATAAGGATTCAAATATTTTGTAGAATGTCTTTCTTGGATAAATATAACTGTTTCTAATGCAATTTTGCCACTTTTGTGGAATTTTTTCTTAATTTTAGAAACATTCCAGTAATTAAGGAAGATATCTAAAACTTTTTGAAAAATTCAGAAAATGATTTAAAATTTAAAAGATTTCGAAAAATTGAAAACAAAATGTAGATTCTAGAAGATTTCGAGGCTCAATTTTGAAGTTTTTTAAAATATCTAAAGTGTTTCTTTATTTTAAAAAATTAATTTAAACAGAACCTTAAAAAATACTAAAGATTATAAACAATTATGATTTGTCTAAAATGATCAAAAAATGGATTTTACTTCAGTGTCTATCTTTCGTAGTTGTCGTCGTCGTTGTAGTCGTTGCCATCGTTTTACCCTGTAGACACGGTGACTTTCGAAGAAAGTAGGACAAGTTCGTTAGCCAGCTATTTTGAATTAAAATTTAAAAGATAAGAGCATTTTCAAAAATTTTTAAACCATTTTTTAAGTCCTAATAATTTTATGTACGGACACTTTTAGAACACAAAAAGTGGAACAATTTGATTTTACAACTTTTTTTTTGATAAAAACAAAATTATGAGAGTTGCTTTTTGAAAGCTTTACCAGATTATCATGATAAGTTTTGATATTTTCTTAAAAAATCAAAAATTTAAATTTTGATCGCACCGGAAAAAAATAAAAATAAAAAATTCAATTTTCCGGCCAAACTGTGCAAGATGCGAAGTAATATAAAAAACTTAAAAGTTTTGAATTCAGAAAGGATCTAGAAATTTGTTATTAATTACTTTTTGATAGAATGCGCAGTTTTTGTTCTATTTGTAAAAAACTACATTTGAAATTTGAGAATTAAATTTTAGGACAAACGACAAAAGCTACGATAAAAATTAGTAGACAAAAGTTGGTTACCCAAAAATAAATGACGGATTTTTATTTATTTTATTTTTATATTTTATGTTAATTATTTTTCAATATAATGCGTAGTTTGTTTATAAATCGTGAAAAATAACTTCCTCATCGCAAGCTGCGCGCGTGGCTCGCTTCGCTCGTAAGTTTAAGCGTGTACAAATTTTATTTATTCTGATTACTTTAATATTTATTGCTTATTTTGTGTTGAAATTTATTCTCAGCTGCCCGAAAAATCTATCATTCCAATAAATTTATATTTTTACAATTTCTAATGTGCATTGGCATTCAAACATACGTATTTACATTGTCTTTTCTTTATAATAAGAAAAAGTGCGCATCATATAAAAGGAAACAATTATGTTATTAAATATTTTATTTTGACTTCTGTTCTTTTCCCCTAAATTTATTTTGTTTATTTTCAATGTTATTTCTTACAATTAAAACTAAAAAAATGCATCCTAACGCAAAGCGGTCTTTAAGCAAATTTTTAGATATAATTTAGGCAAAATATGTTATGAAATTAAATGTTATTGTAGCAAATATCCTTTTTTCAAAAATTATTTTTTTTCTTATTTTCAATACATTTCTATAACAAGAGCTTATAACAAATTGGTAGATCTTTTCTGGTTGAAGAGCTTTTGTCTCTTTATTTTTTTCGTGTCAAGTGTCGTTCTTTCCAAAAATTTAATTTTTTTATCCCTAATCTTATTTTTTACGATTGAAAGAAACTCTACTTGTCCTACCTAGAAATCATTCATTACAAATTTGCAGATTTTGCTTTAGCTTCTTTTGTCTATTAACATTTTTAACAGCTTTTGTCGTTTGTCCCAAAATTTAATTCTTTTATTTTTATTTATTTTATTTTTTTTATTTTTTACAATTAGAACCAAAACCACGCATGCCATCAAAAAATAATTTGCAACCATATATGTATTTCCTTGAAAAAATTTTGTCTGATTATTGATTTTGTAACTTGTCTTGTTTGTCTAAAAATTTGATTTTTTTATTTTTAATGTTTTTTAAAAATTAAAAAAACAACGCATCCTTAAAAAAATAATCAATAACAAACTTTTAGATCTCTTTTAAATGGACAACTTTTATTTCATTATTTTTGTAGCTTGTGTCGTTTGTCCAAAAATTTAATTTTTGTCTTCCAAATGTTGTTTTTTTACGAGTAAAATAAAAACTAAATGTCTTAAAAAATTATTATTAGTAACAAATTAGCAGATTTTTTTTGGTGCATCATTTATGTTGATTCACCATTTTTCTTATTTTGCCGTCTATAGAATTTTTAACTTTTGAGAAAAATGGTCTCAAAAATTTTTTAAATGCTCCAAATTTGTTAATTTTCATATAAAATAGTTGGTTAACGAACTTGATCTTTTTTTTTGATACCTAAAACTATGTGCTAAAGTACAATTTAATTTGACTAGTCCTTTAGAAATAATCAGGTATTTGTTCATTTTTAATGGTATTTTTTACGTATTAAACGAAAATACACATTTAAGTGTGAAATGTTTTCAAGCAAATTTGTAGATATAATTTTTGCAAT
>JAUELO010131892.1:1159-17226 GCA_032357855.1 Amphibolips quercusostensackenii | reverse complement strand
ATGTATCTTTTTTTAGATAAAAATTGAAGATTCTTCACTTATAGAAATTATTATTATTATTCGTTGAAAATTCATGTTTTTACTAAAAAGTTAATTTCTTTGTTGAAAAATGTTACTATTTAGTTCAAATTTTTTAAAATTAATTTGTTTTTTAACTGAAAATTCAACTATTCCATTTTTGATGGATTGAACTATTTGGTTGAAAATGTATGCATTTTGTTAAAAATTCGTTTTTTTGATAGAAAATAAATTTTCTGTATTAAAAATGCAACTGTTTGCTTAAAAATAATTCTATTTTAGTTAATTCGAGTGTTTTGCTGAATATTTGTTTTCGTTGGTTCGTTTTTTTTTAATTAAAAAATAATTGTCTTAAATGAAAATTTACTATTACATTTTTGGTTAAAATTAATCTTTGAAGTATAAAAATTTAATTATTTAGTTTAATATTTTTAGAAACAAACTAAATATTAACTAAAAATTATTCAAACAAAATTTAATTTAATTTAATAATTTAAACAAACAAAAATCTTTTTAAAATTGCGGTATAAGTTTTGTTTTGGTATTCAACTTACAAATTATAAAAATTATTAGTTACAACGAATTTTTCATAACATTTTAAAAGATTTAAAAGTTTTTACAAAAATTCCCCAAAGATTTCGAACATTTCACAAAGATTTTAAAACTTTCAAAAGATTTCAAGGATTATAAAGATTTTAAAAAGAGTATAGTAAACCATTCTTCTAAGATTGCAAAACATTTTAAAGATTTTAAACTATTTCAAAATTTTTCAGGAGATATTAAAAAATTTCACAAAAGTTTGGATGATTTCATAAAAAATTCATAAAGATTTACAAAAGAAAATCCAGACATTTGGGTTTAAACTTACTGAACTCAATGAAGTTTTTTCATATTTTTAAATTTTGTTCAATTCATTTGAATTTTTTTAATTCACCTTAAATTCTTTATAAATTTATTCTAAATTCTATTCTAAATTAATTCCAATTTTACGGAAATCAAGGGAACTTCATTAATTTTTTCAATTTTTTCTATTTCGTTCGAGTTCTTTTGAATTTAACTTGAATTATTTTGAAGTCTTATGAATTTATTCTGAATTGGTTACCCATTGGTCCCTATATCTTATCCCATAGGGACTGTCAGGATTTATTTTATTTATTTCTTTTTTATCCAAAAATTCGTAAGGCAATTGTTCAAATTTCCGAGTACTGCGAATTGTCTTGCAGATAATTTATAAGTCTTAAAAGAATCGTCTCAAAAATTTAGAAAATGCTCTAGCTTTTTGAATTTTTATCCAAAATAGCTGGCTAAAGAACACGACCTTCAGTTTCCGACACTAAAAGTGTTTGCCAAAGGCCATTCGAATAGATTAATTCTTTTGAAAGTTTTCGTGCTCACAGACAGACATACACACATGCAGACGCACAGACAGACACAATCGTAAAAACCTGTTTTTCGGGTTCCGTGGGTCTCAAAACGTGGACATGTGACAAAAACGAGGGGGGTCAGATTTTACACAGATCTAGTACCTTCTCTGATCAGAATGTAAAAAAGGTAAGTTTTGAACAAAAATTGGATTTGTGTTGAAAATTTTCTTTTTTTCTTGACAATTCCACTATCTCGTTGAAAATTCGTTTTTTCTGGTGGAAAATTAATCTTCTTAGTTGGAAATTTATGTCTTTGGTAACTGTTTGTTTTATGTTTAACTATTTCTTTAAAATTTGTTTGTTTTTTGTTTTTGTTAAAACTGTTTTTATTTTTTTATTAAAAATTTAACATAGATTTCAACATTTTATGTTAGAAATTAAGTTTAAACTAAAATGAATTTTCTATTAATTTTCAAATTTTCAATTTCCTACAAAAGAAGACGAGATTTCAAGAAAACAATTTAATTTTCAACTCAAAAAGGTCAGTTTTAAACCAAAAATGAAATAGTTAAATCTTTAGTGAGAAAAAGGATGTTTTTAGCAACAAAAAAAAAGAAAGAAAAAAGGTAAATTTTTAAGAAAAATCCAATTTTTGGTCAAAATTTACTTTTTTTTAGTTGAAAATTCATGTATTTTACTATTTTATTGAAAATTTCTTTTTTTTTTGGTAGAAAAATATCCTTCCTGGTTAAAAAATTATCTTTTTAGTGAAAATTTTATTTCTTTGGTAAAAAATTGTACTATTTTATAAAAAATTTCTTTCTTTTTTATTGAAAATTGATTTTTTACAATGAAAACTAAACTATTCTATTTTTGAGTAAAAATTTGTCTTTTGCAGTTGAATAAATTTAAGAATTTTGAATAATTTATCTCAGATAAAAATTGAACTAATAGGTTGAAAATTCAAGTATTTTATTGAAAATTCTTTTTTTTGGTAGGAAACTATTTTTTTTTTTTTGTTTCAAAATTTTCTCTCTATGTGAAAATTAAACTGTTTGGTTGAGAATTCATTCAATTTATTGAAAATTTGTCTTTTTTGGTAGAAAATTGTTCTTTTTGATCAAAAAAATCTCTTTTTTTAGTTCAAACTTAATTCCTTTGGTGGAAAATAGAACTATTTTGCTAAAAAAAAATTTTTCTAAAAATTAGTTTTTTTTAAACTGAAAACTTAACCATTTCATTTTTGGTAGAAAATTAATCTTCTTAGATAAAAATTTATCTCTTTGGTAACTGTTTGTTTAATGTTTAACTATTTCTTTAAAATTCGTTTATTTTTTTCTTGATGAAACTTTTTTATTTTGTTACTAAAAATTGAACCATTTTTTTTTTGCTTAAAAAAACGAATTTTTGACCATAGAGTTCAATTTTTCATCATAGAAATTAAGTTTAAGCTACAATGAATTTTTAACTAATTTTCAAATTTTCAATGTTCTACAAAAGAAGACAAAATTTAACAAAAGTAGTTTAATTTTCAACTCAAAAACGTCACTTTCAAACCAAAAATGGAATAGTTAAATCTTGAGTTAAAAACATGATTTTTGAACAAAAAAAAAAACGAAAGAAAAAAGGTAAATTTTTAACAGAAAATCCAATTTTTGTTCAAAATGTACTTTTCTTAGTTGGAAATTCATGTATTTTACTACTTTATTTAAAAATTTTCTTCTTGGTAGAAAATTATTTTTCCTGGTTAAAAAATCATCTTTTCAGTAAAAATATTATTTCTTTGGTGAAAAATTGTACTATTTTGTAGAAAATTCGTTTCTTTTTTATTGAAATTTGATTTTTTTTCAATGAAAATTAAAGTAAATTTTCTATTTTTGGGTAAAAATTGATCTTATTCTAGTTGAATAAATTTAAGAATTAATTTTATTTATTGAATAATTGTTTCATTTGGCAGAAAATTAATCTTCTTGGTTGAAAATTCATCTTTTGAGTTAAAATTTTATTTCTTTATGAAAATTCATTTTATGGAAAATTCATCCTTTTTGGTAGAAAATTATTCTTGTTGGTTGAAAAATCATCTTTTTAGTGAAAAGTTTATTTCTTTTAGAACTGAAAATTTAACTATTCCATTTTTTGTTTAAAATAGATCTTTTTTAGTTGAAAATTAAACTATTTAATTAAAAATTTATTTCATTTATTGAATATTCGTCTCCTTTGGTAGAAAATTATTCTTCTTGCTGGAAATTTCATCTTTTTAGTGAAATTTTTATTACTTTTGTGGAAAATTGAACAATTTTATTGAAAATTCGTTTTTTTTTTGTTGGTAAAAATTAATTTTTTTAACTGACAATTTAACTATTCCATTCTTTGTTTAAAATTGATCTTTTTTAGTTAAAAATTAAACTATTTAATTGAGAATTTATTTTATTTATTGCATATTTGTCTTCCTTGGTAGAAAATTATTCTTCTTGGTTAAAAATTCATCTTTTCAATTAAAATTTCTTTTTTTTTTGTGAAAAATATAACTATTTTGTTAAAAATTTGTTTTTATAGTGATTAAAATGAATTTTTTGCACTGAAAATTTAACTAATCCATTTTTTTGAAAAAGTGATCTCAGATGAAAATCCAACTATTTGGTTGACAATTCAAGTATTTTATTGAAAATACATTTTTTTTGGTAAAAAACTATTTTATTTCTTTTTTTATTTAAAAATGATCTTTTTTAGTTAAAAATTAAACTGTTTGGTTCAGAAGTTATTTTATTTATTGAAAATTTAACTTTTTGTGTAGAAAATTGTTCTTTTTGATCAAAAAATCTTTTTTTATAGTTCAAATTTAATTCCTTTGGTGTAAAATGAAACTATTTTGCTAAAAATTATATTTTCCAAAAAAATTCTTTTTTTAACTGAAAATTTAATTTTTCATTTTTGGTGAGAAATTTTTCTTTTTAATCAAAAATTCATCTGCTTGGTTGAAAATTCTAGTATTTTATTTAATTACGCTGAAATTCGTCTTTTTTGGTAGAAAATTAGTCTTCTTAGTTGAAAATTGATCTCTTTGGTAACTTTTTTTTTATGTTTAACTATTTCTTTAAAATTCGTTTAAAAATCTTGTTCAGATGAAAATTCAAATATTTGGTTTAAAATTGTCAACGAAAATTGGACTGATTAGATTTTCAGTTTAAAAAAAATATATATATATATATATATATATATTGTTTTTTTTCAAAAAAAAAAAAACATTTTTGACAATAAAGTTAAATTTTTCATCATGGAAATTAAGTTCCAAGTAACATGAATTTTCAACCAAGAAGAATTATTCTCTACAAAAGAAGACGAGATTAAAGAAAAAGTTGTTTAATTTTCAACCTAAAAAGGTTAATTTTAAACCAAAAATGGACTAGTGAAATCTTCAGGAACAAAAAAAAATGAAAGAAAGAAGGTAAATTTTCAACAAAAATTCAATCTTTGTTCAAAATTTACCTTTTTTATTTGAAAATTCATGTATTTTACTATTTTATTGAAAATTGGTCTTTTTTGTAGACAATTACTATCCTTGGTTAAAAATTTAAGTATTCCATTCAAAAATTTATTATTTTAGTTGGAAATTCATCAGTTTGGTTTAGGATCAATTTTCATTGAAAATGTAACTATTTTTTTTTAGTCTTACAAATTTATCTTTTTCAGTTGAAAATGTATGTATTTCATTCGAAATTCTTCTTTTGCCGAAAATTATTATTATTAGTTGAAAATTAATTTTTTAAGTTAAAAGTTCATTTCTTCCGTGAAAAATGTAACTATGTAGTTCAAACTCTTTTTTTTATTTGGTTAAAACACTTTTTTTCCAAACTGAAAATTTAACTATTTCATTTTTGGTGAAAATTAATCTTTTTCAGATAAAAATGCAAATATTTAATTCAAATTAAATTTAAAAAATGTTAAAAAAATTAAATATTGAATTCAAATACTTAGTTAAGAATGCTGCAATTTTTTAATGAAATTTTGACTTTTAAAAAATTTTCAAGGCTTCTGGTTTGAATTTATTAATTTTGAGTTTCCAATTAAAAATCATATATTTTCAATGTTTTTAGATTAATTGGACTTTAAAGTTTCGCAATTTTTCAAGTTGTTTAATTTTGGAACAAAAATTTATCTATTTCATATTGGGTGACTTCTTAGTTAGCATTTCATTTATTTGTTTAAAAATTCGTCATTTCGTAGAAAATTATTCTTCTTGGTTGAAAAATCATCGTTTTAGTTAAACTTTGAGTTTTTTTTGTAAAATGTAACTATTTTGTTCAGAATTTGTTTTTTGTAATTCGTTTTAATTGAAAATTTAACTATTTCATTTTTGGTTAAAAATTGGCCTTTGTTAGATAAAAATTCAACTATTTAGTTGAAAATGCATGTAATTTATTGAAATTTATTTTCTTCGTTGTTGATTTATATTTTAGTTGGAAATTCATCTGTTTTGTTGAAAATTGAAATATTTTGTGATTTTTGTTGTTGTTAAGAATGATTTTTTTACTGAAAATTTAACTATTCCATTCTTTGTTAAAAATTGATCTTTTTCATTTTAAACTTGAAATATTTGGCTTAAAGCATTCAACCAAATAGTTTATTTTTCAACTAAAAAGATGAACTTTAAGCCCGAAATGGAATAGTTAAATTTTCAATCAAACAAATTAATTTTTATCAAGAAAAAAAAGAATTTTCGAAGGTTCATCATTTTAGTTGAAAATTAATTTCTTGGGTTAAAATCATTGTCATTGAAAATTAATTTTTTTTGCTTTTTCGTTTTAGGTTTGAAATTGATATTTTTTTGTTGAAAATTTGGTTATTTTTTTTTGAAATTGATTTTTTTTAACCGAAAAAATAACGTTTTCATTTTAGTTGAAAATTGACCCATTTTAGTTAAAAATTCATCTGTTTTGTTGAAAATTAAATTATTTTGTGAAAAAATTGTTTATTTTTTTTTTTTATTTTTTGTCACTGGAAATGTAACTATTTCATTTTTCGTCAAAAATTTATTCTTTTTCTCGTAAAAATTGAAATATTTTATTTAAAATTTTTAACAAAATGTGTACTGGTTAGTTTTTTAGTGAAAAAAATGTATTGTTCAACACAAACAAATGAATTTTTGACAAAATAGTTCAATTTGTTATCGTAAAAATGAACTTTTGCCTAAAAAGAAGAATTTTCAACCTAAAAGAATAATTTTTTACCAAAGAAGTTTTATCAAAATAGTTTAATTTTCACATCGAAAAGGTCAATTTTAAACCGAAAATGGAATAGTTAAATTTTCAGTTGAAAAAAAATGAGTTTTCAACAAAACAAAAATTTTGAAGATTCATTACTTTAGTTGAAAATTTACTGGAAATTTCACGTTAACATTTTTGGTTTAAAATTGATCTTTTTTAGGTGAAAATTTAACTGTGTTTGAAAATTCACGTATTTTGTTGAATATTTTTATTTTTTCGAAGAAAATTAATCTTCTTGTTTGAAAATTCATCTTTTTTTATAGAAGATAACCTTCTTGTTGAAAATTCATATTTTGTTGCAAACTATTTTATTGAAATTTTTTTTCTAATTGAAATCAACTGTCTTACATTTAAAATTAGAATCTTTTTTGGCTTGATTGGAAAATCTTTTTTTTTTAATTAACTGAATATTTTTGTTTAAAAATTCATCTTTTATGGACTCACATTTTTCAGTATAAAGGTTTTAAATTAAATAATTTTGAATTATATCGTATTTGCATACAAAATAAATTCAAAACAATGAAAAATTATGAAAATAATTGTTAAAATTCAAGTTTTAAAAATGAAAAAGTTTTAGAACTTTTCAAACTCAACTTGAAAAAAAAAACACTTCCGATTTGAAAGTCTTTTAAGAGTGAATAATAATTCTGAATGAAGTGTTAATAATAAAATAATTAAAAATTTAAAGTTAAAAATTGTGTTGTTTCAAATCCAAATATATAAAAAGAGAACTATTTAAAATTGATACCTGAGTCATTGAATAATTTTTAAAATTTCAAATGGTTACAATTTTCAATCTAAATTTTCATGTTAAACCCTGAATTTTCAATTTTTTCTATTCATAAGTTTTAATTTTGCAATTAAAATTGAAATGGTTGGATTTTGAAAAGCATAATCAACAATTTAAAAAATTGTAATTTTAAACAATTTAAATTTAAATTAATTGAAATTTTAAAGGGTTTTAGTATAAAATAGTTTTAATTATTCTTTATAATTAAAATTAAAACAAAATATTTAAAAAGTTGTTTGACAATGTATTTTAAAATTATATTGGTGACAATATTAAGCATAAATATTAGAAATTTGAATATCAAAAAGTAATAAATTATATCCGGTTCATTTGGTTAAAGTATAAAATAGAATGAATTTAGAATGAGCTTTAAAAAATGATTCGATGATAAATGCTGCATTCCACAAACACTAAATTTCCATTTTTGTAAATAATGCGTATTAATTTTGATTAAATATCTGATTTAATTTAATAATTTTGACGGTAAATAAATTTTAATGAGTGTAAAAATCAATAAATAAGATGAGACTAGTGTACTTCAAATACTGAGTAAGTCGTACGCTTCTACATTTTAGGGTTTCATCTGCGAAACCCTAAAAATGAATTGCAGCCAGCAGTCTCTTTCTTCTCATAAAGCATGATACATCAAACGGAAAAAGCGTCTTCAACAGTAAGCAAACAAATATTTAATTTTGTCATTAATATTGTGATAATTAAATATTAAATAATAATAAATAACAAGTATTGTAATTCTACAATTTAAAATATTCAGAGATAAATAAAATGTCATAAAAACAGGAGAAATAAGGAGATTTTCACGAAAATTGGGGAATACATTCTTTTAAGTAAAATTATTGTGGGTAGGATATTAATAATAATTATTATATCATATTATTATTTTTAATTTTGAATTAAAAAAAATAACTTATTAACCAAAAATGGAATAGTTAATAGTTTAACCAAAAAAAATATTGTTTATTTCAAATCAAAAGTAGAAAGACGAATTTTCAATAAAATAAATTAATCTTTAAGCAAAAAGATTCATTTTTAAACAAAAAGTTTTATTTTTAAACAAACAGTTTTATTTTTAAGCAAAAAAGATAACATTTCTGCCAAAAGACGAGTTTTTAACCAAATAGTTGAATTTTCTACCAAAACGGTAAAAGTTTGAATGAAAAAAGATGAATTCTTAACGAAAACTATGATATTTGCTATTTTAACTAAAAAATATTTTTATTTTAAATAAAAAACTATTAAATTCAACCAAAAAAGAAGAATTTTCAACGAAATGTTGATTTTTTAAGCCAAAGTCACGAATTTTCTGCAAAAAAAAAGTTAATTTTTAACTAGAAAATATTGATATTCTTCAAAAAAGTAAATTTTACATCAAGAGAAATATTTCAGTCTAGAAAGAAAAAAAAATTAAATTAAGTTCTTGAATTTTTAAGCCAAAAATACGAATTTTCAAAAAAAAGTGGTTGGATTTTTAACTAAAAGAGGAAAATTTTCAAGAAAATAGTTGAACTTTCAAAACAAGATTTTTTAGTAAAGAAAAAAAATTCAACTAAATTGTTGAATTTTCTACCAAAAAAGATTTTTCAGTGATGAAAAAAAAATTCAATGAAATTGTTAAATTTTCAAGCTAAATAGATGAATTTCCACAAAAAAAATTTTCTTTGACTAGAAAATATTAATGTTCGACAAAAAAGTTCATTGTCCATCAAGAGAAATTTTTCAGTTGTGAAAGAAAAAAATTAAACCAAATTTTTGAATTTTTAAGCGAGAAAGACGAATTTTTTAACCAAATGATTGAATTTTTAACTAAAAGAGATAAACTTTCAAGAAAATAGTTGAATTTTCTACCTGGAAATAAGAATTTTGAACGAAAAAGGTAATTTTTTACCAAGAAAGATTTTTCAGTAATGAAAGAAAAAAAATTCAACCAAATTGTTGAATTTGTAAGCTAAAAAGTCGAATATTCTTTAAAAAAGATAATTTTTTACCAAGAAATTTTTTTGTTGACAAAAAAAATTTTCTACAGAGCGGTTAAATTTTCAAGCAAAAATATGATTTCTCAACAAAAAATGTAATAGTTGACATTTCAACTAAAAAATATTTTTATTTTTAATGAAAAATAGTTGAATTCAACCAAAAAATACGAATCTTCAACAAAATACATGAATTAAAAAAAAAGTTGGATGTTCAACTAAAAAGTATAAATTTTAAACCAACAATTGAATAGTTAAAATTTTGGTTAAAAAAAATTAATTTTTATCTGTAGAAAACAAATTTTTCACCAAAGAGATGAATATTCAACATCAAAAATTATTTTTTGTCAGATTAGTTGTACTTTCAACCAAATATTTAAATTTTTCACACATAAAAAATTAATTCTCAACAAAAAATGTAGTAGTAGATATTTCATTCTAAAAGGATGAAAGAAGGCGAATTTTTGATGAAAATAGAGAATTTTCTATCATGAAAAATTTTTCAGGCAAGAAAGAAAAACAAATCAACCAAATTGTTTAATTACTAAGCCAAAAAGGTGAATTTTTTACAAAACGTTTGAATTTTCAACCAAAAGAAAAATGTTTTCTCAAGAAAAAATTTAACACTTGATATTTTAACCTAAAAAAAGATTTTAATTTTCAACCAAATATGGGAATTTTTGACTTAAAAATATCTATTTTTAACTAAACAGGGAATAGTTAAATCTTCATCTAAAAAAATTAATTCTCACCCAAATAGTTGCATTTTTAACCAAAAAAAGGTGAAATTTCTGCCAAAAGAGATGATTTTTCAAACCAAAAGAACAAATTTTCAACAAAATAGTTAAATTTTTAACCAAGAAAAATTTTTTATTAAAAAAAAAATTTAACTGAATTGTTAAATTTTTAAGTCAAAAGGGTGAATTTTCCAACTCTAATTTTCTAAGGGAAAATTTTCAAGAAAATAGTTGAACTTTCAAAGCAAGATTTTTCAGTAAAGAAAAAAAATTCAACTAAATTGTTGAATTTTCTACCAAAAAAGATTTTTGAGTGATAAAAGAAAAAAAATTCAACCAAATTGAAACAAAAACGGTAATTTTCCATCAAGAAAGATTTTTCAGTCAAGAAACAAAAAAATCTCCAAGTAAATTGTTGAATTTTTAATTATTCTATTTATTATTATTATTATTATTCTGCAAAAGTATTGAATTTTCAACCTGAAAAAAAATCGTTTCTCAAAAAAAATGTAACAGTTGATTTTTCTAACAAAAAAAGATTTTAATTTTAAACCAAAAAAGAGGAATTTACCACAAAATACATTAATGTTTGAATTGTTAACTAAAAAGGATGTATTTTAAACCAAAAATGTAATAGTTATATTTTCATTTTAAAAAATTAATTCTCAAGCAAACAGTTGCATTTTTATCAAAAAAAGATTAATTTTTGTTCGCAACAAATTCGCAACAAAAAATGTAACAGTTGAATTTTCAACAAAATATTTGAATCTTCAACCAAAACAGAATTAGTTTCTACCAAAAAAGATCTATTTTAATCCCAAAATGAAGTAGTTGAATTTTCAGTCACAAAAATTAATTATCAACCAAACAGTTCTATTTTTAATCAAAAAGATGAATTTTTAAACCAAAAATACAATTTTTTAACAAAATAGTTGAATTTTCAACCAAGAAAGATTTTTTAGTCAAGAATGAAAATAAATTCCAACCAAACTGTTGAAATTTCAAGCCAAAAAGATGAATTTTCTACAAATCGTTTGAATTTTCAAATCGTAAATATGAAAATGAACGAAATTAAACTTTTTATCAAGTTAAATTTTTCAGCAAAGAACGAAAAAAAATTAAAACAAATTGTTGAATTATTAAGAAAAAAAGATTAATTTTCTATTTGCAACAAATTCTCAACAAAAAATGTAACAGTTGAATTTTCATCAAAATATTTGAATCTTCAACTAAAACAGAATTATTTTCTACCAAAAACGATCTATTTTAAACATTAAATGAGATAGTTAAATTTTCAGTTACAAAAATTAATTATCAACCGAACAGTTTTATTTTTAAACAAAAAAGATTAATTTTGAAACAAAAAATACAATTTTTCAACAAAATAGTTACATTTTCAACCAGGAAAGATTTTTCAGTCAAGAATAAAAATAAATTTTAACAAAATTGTGTAAATTTCAAGCCAAAAAGATGAATTTTCAAAAAACAATGTAAGATTTGATATTTCAGCCGAAAAAGACTTTAATTTTAAATAAAAACAGTTGAATTCAACCAAAAAAGTCGAATTTTCTACAAAATATTTGAATTCTTCGCTAAAACAGTTCAATTTTCAACTAAAAGGATGATTTTTTAGCCAAGAATATTAATTTTTTACCAAAAAAAGGAATTGTAAACCACATATTTGAATTTTTAATTAGAAAAGATCCATTGTTAACCATAAACGGAATAGTTAAATTTTGATTTTAAAAAATTAATTCTCAACCAAACAGTTGCATTCTTAACCAAAAAAGATTAATTTCCTAACCAAAAATACAAATTTTCAAAAAAATAGTTGTATTTTTAACCAAGAAAGATTTTTTCGTCAAGAAAAAAAATAAATTTCAACCAAACTGTAGAATTTTCAAGACAAAAAAATTAATTTTCTACAAATGGTTTGAATTTTCAACTCGAAAAAGAATTATACTCAAAAAAAAATATAAAGTTGATATTTCAACAAAACAAACATTTTAATTTTAAATAAAAACAGTTGAATTCAACCAAAAAAGTCCAATTTTCAACCAAGAAGATTAATCTTTTACCAAAAAAAAGGAATTTTGAACAAAATATTAAAAAAATTTTAACTAAAAAAGACCAATTTTAAACCACAAGTGTAATACTTAAATTTTCAGTTAAAAAAATTAATTCTCAACCAAACAGTTGCATTTTTAACCCGAGAGATGAAATTTCAAATAATAAAGTGAATTTTTAACAAAAAAGATTTAATTTTAAATCAAGTAATTGAATCATCAATCAAAGAAATGTATTTTCAAATAATAAAATGAGTTTTTAAAAAGAAGTTTAACCTTCAAGCAAGTAATTTAATTTTTGATCAACAAAAATTATTTTCGACCAAAAAAGACGTACTCATAATAAAATACATACACTTTCATTCAAATTGTTAAATTTTTAACTAAAAAAGATCAATTTTCAACGCAAAATATGATACTTAAATTTTAAGTTAGAAACATTAATTTTAAACAAAAGAATTGAAGAGAATAGTTGAATTTTGAACCATTATTATGGATCTTTAAATAATACAATGAATTTTTAACAAACAAGTGTAATTTTTAACAGAGTAGTAATTAAATTTTTAACCAAAAAGATTAATTTCTTACCAAATAACATAAATTTACAATGAAATACATAAATTTTTAACCAATTTGTTGCATTTTCAACCAAAAATAGAATAATGACATTTTCATTAAAAAACATTATTTAAACAAAGGAATTTTGAACAGAGTAGTTAAATTTTCAGACAGAGAGATAGATCTGTAAATAATAAAATGAATTTTTAACAAAGAAGTTTAATTTTGAACTAAGTAATTTAATTTTTAACCAAAAAGATTAATTTTATACCAAAAATGACGAACTCACAATAAAATACGTACATTTCCAATTAAAATGTTAAATTTTCATTTAAAAGCGATCAATTTTCAACCAAAAATATGATAATTACATTTTAATTTAAAAGAATATATTTTTTTAATTCGAAAGAATAATTGAATTTTCCACCAGAACGATGACTCTTCAAATAATACAATGCATTTTTAACAAAGAAGTTAAATTCTTAATAAAGTAGTAACTGAATTTTCAACCAAAAATATTAATTTTCTACCCAAAAGAATAATTTTCTACCAAAAAACGTAAATTAACAATTTTCAACAAAATAGTTGGATTATTATGAAAAGAGATAGATTTTCAAATATTAAAATGAATTTTCACCGAAAAAGTTCAATCCCTGAGTAAGTTATTCAATTTTCAACCAAAAGGATTTATTTTCTAGCAAAAAATATAAATTTACAATAAAATACATATATATTGTCAACCAAATTTTTCAATTTTCAACCAAAAATATAATAATAAAATTGTTGGTTAAAAAAAATAAAAATTAAAAAATTAAAATAAAAAAGTGTATAACAAAATATTTGAATTTTCAGCAAGAGAGGTGGATTTTCAAATAATAAAATGAATTTTTAACAAAGAAGTTCAATTTCGAATCAAGAAGATTAATTTTTTACCAAAAAAGTCAAACTTATAATAAAATTCATCATTTTTTAACAAAATTGGTGAATCTTCAATTCAAAACGATCGATTTTCAACCAAAAACAAAATAACGAAATTTTTGGTTAAAAAGATATTAAAAAAAGAATTAGTTGAATTCTCAAGCAGAGAGATAGATCTTTAAATAATAAAATGAATTTTTAAAAAATAGGTTAAATTTTCCACCAAGTAGTAACTGAATTTTCAACCAAGAATATTAATTTTCTACCATAGAAGATAAATTTACAGTAAAATATATAAGTTTTTAACCAAATTGTTGAATTTTCATCAAAAAATAAAAGTATGAAATTTTCAGTTAAAAAAATTGTTTAAAAAAAAAAACAATTTTAAAGAGAGAGGTATCATGATAATACAAGATTTTTCTTAAGATTTCTAGGAAAAATTTTTAATGACTTTTTATTTTAAAAAACTAACTTTAATAAATTATTAAAAAAGATTTCTAAGGACATAGAAAATTTTTAAAGAATAATTTTGAACATATCAAGTAATTTGCTTAATTTTTTAAGATTTAATAAAAGTTTTAGAAAAAATTACATTCATTAAAAAAAATACTTAGAGCTTTTGAAAGAATTTCAAAAATAATAAAAAATTTCAAAACATTTTAAATAATTTGAAACAAAATGTAGATTTTTTAAGATTTTGAAATAAAATTCTGAATCTGTTTCAGGATTTTGAGAGGTTTTAAGATGATACAAAAATTCTTCTTAAGATTTCTGGGAAAATTTTAAATGACTTTTTATTTTGAAAATAAGAATCATTAAAAAAATACTTAAAACTTTTAAAATAATATCAAAAAGAATTAAAAAATGTACATTTCTTAAAATTTTGAAACAAAGTGTTGAATCTGTTTCAGAATTTTGAAACGATTCAAGATAATAAGAAATTTTCTCAAAATTTCTGGGAATATTCAAAATGTCTTTTTATTTCGCAAAATTATTTTTAACAGATTATTAAATAAGTTTTTAAAAGACATCCCAAATTTCTAAAAAATATTTTGGAACATTTTGATTAATTTTTTCAATTTTTCAGGATTCGATAAAAGTTTTAGAAAAAATTAGATTTATTAAAAAAAAATGCTTAGAACTTTTGAAAATTTTTAAAAATAATAAAAAATTTAAAAACATTAAAAATAATTTAAAACAAAATGTAGATTTTTTAAGATTTTGAAATATAATTTTGAATCTGTTTCAGGATTTTGAGAGGTTTCAAGATGATACAAAATTCTTCTTAAGATTTCTGGGAGAATTCAAAATGACTTTTTATTTTCAAAAATTAATTTTAACAAATCATTGAAAAGTATTTTTTAAAAATCTAAAATTGTCAAAACATACTTTGGATCATTTCAAGTGATTTTTTTAAATTTTTCAGGATTTAATAAAAGTTTTAGAAAAAATTAGATTAATTAAAAAAAATACTTAGGACTTTTGAAAGTATTTTAAAAATAATAAAAAATTTTAAAACATTCCGAATATTTAAAAAAAGATGTAGACGTTTTAAAATTTTATAATAAAATATTGAATCTGTTTCGGGATATTGAGAGGTTTTAAGATAATACCAATTTTTTCTTAAGATTCCTGGGAAAAAATAAAATGGCATTTCATTTTGAAAAATTAATTTCAACAAATTATTAAAAAAGATTTTTAAAAACATCTAAAATTGTCAAAAAATAATTTGGATCATTTTAAGTGATTTTTTTATTTTTTTTATTTTCCAGGATTTTCATTATAAGTCTTAGAAAAAATTAGAATCATTTTAAAAAGTACTATGAACTTTTGAAAAAATTTCAAAAATAATAAAAAATTTGAACACATTCTGAATAATTGAAAAAAGATGTAGACGTTTTAAAATTTTGAAATAAAATTTTGAATCTGTTTCAGGATTTTGAGAGGTTTTAAGATAATACCAATTTTTTCTTAAGATTCCTGGGAAACTTTAAAATGACATTTTATTTGAAAAACTGATTTTAACAGATTATTAAAAAAGATTTCCAAAAACACCCAAAACTGTCGAAGAATATTTTAGAACATTTTGAGTAATTTTTTTTTAATTTCCCAGGATTTAACAAAAGTTTTAGAAAAAATAAGGATCATTAAAAAAATACTTAAAACTTTTAAAATAATTTCAAAAAGAATAAAAAAATGTACATTTCTTAAAATTTTGAAACAAAATGTTGAATCTGTTTCAGAATTTTGAGACGATTCAAGATAATAAGAAATTTTCTCAAAATTCCTGGGAATATTCAAAATGTCTTTTTATTTCGCAAAATTATTTTTAACAGATTATTAAATAAGTTTTTAAAAGACATC